>JARHVA010004905.1:0-152500 GCA_037957365.1 Torreya grandis
AAACCAATCTCATTTATTGGTTTTCATATAGTCATTATATCAATAAAGATCCATAATTCACATAGCTTTGTTTTAGACTATATTAGGTTTAACCAAACCTATCTTACATTTGAGATTTAATGGCAATAGAGCCTCATTATTAGTAATCTTGATTAAATGGATGCATTTTTTGATGGTATTCATTCAAGATCTAATGGAAATATATCCCTTTGAAATATTTGCTTTTGGTTTGACCTGAACTACATTTGAACCTCTACTTAAAGTCTCATTGATTTGAATTTTGATATCGACCATTGACCTTGATTTGGGCTTCTCATAATTATAATCTATCTATTCATCCCAAGATCCTATAGTTAGTTTTTTATTATTCCTATGCTTTCACCACATGGCAAGCTCACATTCAACCTAAGATTATTGACTTCTTGACCTTATGTGCAGTATTGATCTTCCTTTACATGGATGAATGCATACCATTGAATTACTTGATAGTTTCTATGGTCATGAAACTTGGTAGCTTCTCATTCATTCTTGGGATTTGTTGACTAGTTGACCTTTCAATCACCATTGATCTACTTTGGTATGATGGATCATGCATCATTGATAAGATTGGACCCACTAGCTTTGTCAGCCACTACACATTGTTAGATCTTTATATGTGAACTTGAGATCTTGCCACTTGTCATCTACACATTCATCTTAGGATATGCTAACATTTTGACTGTGAACTCACTATTGATCTTTGATACATGATTTAACATGCTTCATTGGATATTTTGAACCCACTGACATCATTGATCACCTGTTCATCATTAGATCTTAACTCAAGCTTCTAAAATTTGGACACTTGTTAGCCCTACTTTTATTTTCAAGATCCTTTAGTTTTTTTTTTTAATTCAAATGAATTTTCACCATGATTTTTATTTGAAATCCATATGCACATCTCATTTTGATTGTTTTATAGACACTAGAAAACTACACATAAGGATTCTAGATGTTGAAACACCCCTGATTTAGACCATTACCTAACCTCCCACTATGACCCCAAGTCAAGTTAGATAACTAGATATCCTAACTAACTAACCTAACCTTTTCCCCCCACTTAACCTTCAACCGTTGACCACTGATGGTCACCTTGACTATTGACAGTTAGGTCTCTTCCCTATCTATCCAAAGACAACTTCATCTATATGGAAAATAACATGTCAAAATTTAATATGGATGGAAAGCTAACACATCACACTAACCAACTAAACCTATTATGGAATCTTCTACCTCAATCTCTCTTTGCCTATAAAAGGATGGGAGTAGGAGGTGAAAAGGGATCTAAGAATTTAGTAATTTGAGCATTCATCTATTTAGCAATTAAGTTATCAACCAATAGTCATCAAGAGATTATTCATCAAGAAATTCTTTATAGTTCTTCCCTTCAGCTAGTCATCAAGAATGATAGAGACTTGAACCTCTACCCAAATTATTCTTTAGGAAAACTAATATTACTCTAACATAATTACTCTAGGATTAGCTACCAGCCATCAAGCAACCAATTACACATATTTTTGGTTTTCAAGTTTTGATTACTTGGTTTCTAACCCAGATCCTTATGGTTATTACCCTCTGATCCCTTAACTCTAAAAAAACTTCAAAATGTTTATGTATCCATTGTATAAATCTTTTTTGAACATACCCAAATTATATAAGAACTATGAATGGTTACCTTTAACCACCAATGATTACATAACCTCTGACGGTTAGCTTAACCATCGATGATCACCTAGACATTTGATGGTCACTATGGTAGGATATAATAACAAGTTATTTCCACCTACTTACCCTTAGCCAAATTCCACTTTCTATGTCCTTTCATATTCATAAATACCTCATCTATTTTTGAACCCAACCTAACCCATTTAGCATTAGTATTGATCCACTATTTGCTTAATTAGTCTACTTCCTTTATCAAGCATTTATTTCTTATTATATTATATTTTAGTCTTTTATATCATTTGAATCAATTTTTTTATCTTCATTTATTTCAACTTAACTATTTCAAGAGTGTGGATTGACAACCTCCTAATAAGCTCACACTTCTTTGGTCTAGCTCACGCTAGGAAATTTACCTTGCTACCCATCTAACAACCCCTTTGAATTAGTGTTTTCTTATCTACATGGTAATTTTTCCCAAGATAAAGTAGATCTATTTGTAATTATTTAGATTATGTGTGAACAAACAAATAGGTTATTCTACCACACCCTTATTACTAGTTTCTTACTTTAAATAGAAATGAACTGAAATTGAGTGAAACATTCTAGCATGCCCAGTGGGACATAGTAGCATTTAGGTTCCTTTTTCTTATTTATTATATCCTCATATAAAGAAATTAAAATTTTGTTTTGGGTATAAAAAAAACCTTTCATACATTGATTACTTGCATGTTTATCTCATGTAGTTAAAATTAAAGGCAAAGTAATTCAATCATATCTTAACTTATTTATCACAAACCATACCAAACCAATTAAAATCAATAAAAACATCATAAAAATTGACATAAGGCATAAATAGGGTTTCATCTCCTAGTGGATCACTTTCACCCTTTGACTATCTTACTTGGAGGTCATTACCGAAATAGAAACAAAAACTCATCTCTCTAGTTGGGTCTAAACTATGGAAATCAGTATATATTGGCTAAGCACCTGGCACCATTATTTATATGGTGTGTGAAGTGAGGGGGTGGGCCCCAATACCAATCCATGTATTTATTTCCAACCTAGATATTTTTGAGTGCCTTGAACGCTTGAAACAAACCATAGACTTCTTTTCTAGTACCTATTCTATAAACCAAGTTTTTCTTCACACTTTCCAACTAAGGCATAAGCCAAAAGTGAGATAAAAGGTACCCAAAGATTTTAAAATGCACTATAGTGTATTTTTTTGATTGCCTTGAGATATTTTTATTTTGTTTGATTTATGTTTGAGTTGTGAGCTTTTTTTGATTTCTTTCTATTCTTCACATGGTCTTTACTAGACAATAATTGAAGAACCAAACCAACCAAGAGCCACCTTCCTCTTCTTCTTCCTCTATGGAGTATACCTTAGATGTTGAGAGTTCTCCCCATCATTCTACCCCTCCTACCATACCTCAGATAGTTATCTAAGGTGATTCATATTTTTCCACTTTCCTTGATAACAACCTTGTGGCCCTCCAACATTACCTCAACACCCTATCTCATTGCACCCCTACTTCAGTTCCTCCTAATGATCCACCTTATGGGATTAATCCCCATATTATGGTTTTCACTACCTCTACCCAACCTATGATCACTCAATAATCTTCCTCCACCAATAATCCACATATTACCTCTACCCAAACTCAATCAAACAACCTAACCAATAACTAAACACCCCCTACATTGACCAATAATTCATCCAACATAGGGGAAACTTTACCTAAAGTTACCTAAACTACATCCACCACGGGGATATCTTTTACCCATGTTTCCATTATTCCCCTTATCACCACTAACCCACCAATATCCACCTCACTTCAAAGTGTGGTGCTTTCTATACCTTCTATCCTTCCACCTATAAGTACTAGAGTTACCACTCACCCCCTTAAAAATTAACAAATCCATACCTCTAACTCAATCCTTATCAATTCCCCATTCTACCAATCCAACCATACCTCCAAACCAACTCACATCAACTCAACCAATACCTATTATACCTTACCCACACTATGTTCCTAAACCATAAGGATACATAGCTCCATCATCTACCTAGCCTTTTGTGCCCATTAACCCTTATGTGGCATCAACCATACCCTCAATGACCATATACCAACATGTGGCATCCTCTCAAACTTATAATAGTTATCTATATATTATATCTACCCTACCATAGCAAAACATACCATACAATTATGGAACTACCCAACCCCAAATAGATTTGGTCAAAATGTTGATGGATAAAATAACCAACCTAGAATCATCTATCTCTGGGGCTCACAACCTCCTATCTTATGACCAAATCTCTAACAATATTATTCACCCCTCCATCCCTATCCAAACTTATCCTCCTTAATGGGAATTACCCAAATTTTATAAATTCTAAATTAAGGATGACCCTCAACAACACTTAAGAGCATTTTAGCATTCTTGTTATTTGATTGCCTATAATGATTCTCTTCTCCTTCACACCTTCCCTATGTCTTTATCTGGACCAGCATTGGACATGTATAATTATCTCACTAAAAAATCCATATTTTCATTTTCCCTACTCACCCAAACTGTTTTAAACCACTTTTCGATCAATATATCTAAGAAGGTCTCCATCACCGACCTCTACTCCATCAGGCAATTTGATGATGAATCAATTGCCAATTTCATAGCCCAATGGAGAGGTCTTATCAACCAAATATCTTTCTCTTTACCCCAACCTAAGTTGATTGAAATTTTATCTTGATCTTGTGCTAAACATATTACCCCTACTTTACAGGTGCAAACCTTCAGAACCTTTGACAAGGCTTTCACCATGGCATTCAAACTAAAAATCAGAGCCATTGATGAGGGGAAGTTGAAAATAAGAAAAAAAAATCTAGCTTAAAATATAATGACACTTCCCCATCCAAAACCACCAATCAATCTAACTACCTGAACACTAAACCAAAGGTAACCACAAACATGGTGGTCCTTAAAACAACCCCACCTCCAATTGTCAACCAACCTAACCAAACTAATTCCTATAACTCCTCCAATCAACAAACCCAAAATCAAAAATTGGCTACCCCATAATAATACACTCCATTAGGGGAATCATATGCTTTATTTTTGGACAAGTTTCTCAAATATAACATCATACATCTTCCCCCCATCAAACTTCCCCAATAATTTGATGTTTTTTGCCATATGCCTAATTGGTACAATGAGAATGATCTATGTGCTTTCCACTGGGTCATTAGACATAATGCTAGTAGGTGTAACACCTTCAAAACCATTATCCAAAACTTTCTTGATCAAAGATAACTTACATTAGACAATCCCAATGCACCCCTAAATTAGTCACTCAACATCTTTTGACAACTATTTCCTAATTGTGCCCCTTCTACCAAACATGACAACAAATTGGAATCATCTCATGCTCATGAGTTCCATACAGTCAATATTATTATTAATGAACCTATCATTGAGGAAACCATTTCCTCAACTACCTCCTCCTCTAATCCACTTATGGAAGTGGTAGAATCACCATCCATTCCTTTGTATACCCAAACAAAGGAAGTAACTACCTCCTTTCCTTCACTTGATGAGATAATGGAGTTACCCACTTCTCCTTTGATATAAATACCAAAGGAGGCAACCATCACCATCACACCTTCCTCCCCCACCATGAAATCACCCTCTCTCTCTTTGGAAACCACCCCAAAATAAGAGATAACCTTATCTACTCCTTCTACAGAGGAAACATCTTCCCAAATCTTGGAGTCTTTCATCAAGGACAAGGGTGAAGAAATAATTCCATTACCCTAAACAATGGGCCTAATCTTTGAATATAATGCCTAGAGGAGTCAAACCTATCTACAAACCCTTCTCCAGATTAGTCCAAAACCTCAAATTCTCTTCTCAACCCAATTTGGATCAAGCCACCTTTTGGCTCCATCTTGGGCTCCCTTATCAAAATAAACATTAACCTTCAACCTCACTTTTATCCACCATTAAACCTAACATCACCTCCATCCCTTCATGAAACACCTCTCCTTCCAAAAATGTGGAAGAACCATCCAAACCATGTCCATTAAGAATCATCAAATAACCTTACAAATTTCTTATCAAACCTATAAAGAACCTAGAGGTGTTTCCTAATCCTAGCCTTATCCACCCATTTTTGAAGTTGGATTTAAACCCATCTAGTCTACCAATGAGAACCTTAACAAAACTAGCCAAGAAGGTGGAGCCACCCAAACTCCCACCTAGAACTAGAAACATACCACCCCCTTCCCTCTTACATTCTATCTTGGGACCTAATCCTTCTTCCATCCTAGGAGCTCATCCTTCTACCTAGAAGGCAAATCCTCCCAAAACTACCCAAACAAAAATTTCTCCTTTTATTATACCTTTATCTACCCCCTCCATACCATCAACCTCCCCATCATTTTAAACCAAACTATCTACCTCTACCTTCCCACATATCTCCAAACCTTCATCATCTCACTCATCCACTTCCAAATATTTCACCTTTAAAGCTTCCACCAAAACAAACCAACACCCAACAACTCTAATCAAATGCACATACCAAAACCATCCTACCACCCATACCTTTCATGGTGAAGTGTACTTCTAATAAGGCTCCCACCCCCCCAGAAAAAAGCCCATCACCCTTAACACCTTTGATTGAATCTTATTTGACCATATTACAAAGGTTGTTACAAACCTCTTCCTTAATCCTACCATATATCAAAACCTTTGACCCATCAAGTCTTAAACCATCTTAGCTCAATGATAATTTAATCTACTTGTATCATAAGACACCTAGACACGACATAGAGAACTACAAATCTCTCCAAGAACTTGTCCATAACTTATGAGATGAGGATGATCTATTGTCAGATGAACCTCTCTCAAACCCATAATCAACCCAACCACCAAATGAACCTATCCAACACTTACCTACTCCCACACTCTCATCTAAGAGTGAGGAGGAATTGAAGAATCCTTCTATCCCAAAACTTCCTCTCATCCACACTATCCATATGGTCACCTAATTTTAGACCCAACAAAAGGATAAGGGAAAGGCCAAAGTGTCGATTCTATGGAATATCCTTCCAGCCCTCAACTTTTTAACTAGACTCAAGCACCTTCACCTTTACCTTCATGAAAACCCAAAATATCAATTTTAGGTGCCTCTCCCTCTAACCCTTCTGAATCTATCTAGTGTGTAGTTCTAAAATAAATTCACCAAACCTTAATGAAGATGAGCTTATAAAAATTGATCAACAACATGCCTTGTCATCACCAAGTGATAATAGAGTCCTTGTAATCTATAGATGTTCAACCTAAAGACCCTCAAACTTTTGTAGAATTTATTATAACTCTTTAACTTTCTTCCCTTATTACATTAAAGGATTTAGAAATACCTTTTATTTTTCATGAATATTTAGATCCACCTCTCTTCATCACTACATACATCAATCAAACCCACATCAAAATGGTGATGATTTATGGAGGATCTAGTATTAACATTATTTCCTCTCATGCTTATGACCAACTCCAGCTACCAAAGAATATCATGTTATAAACCTTAGTGGTCCTCCATTACTTTAATGATAATATGACCACAACCTTGGGAACAATCATCCTTGACATCTACCTAGGACCTCACATGCTTCTAGACCTCTTCTACATCATAAAAGGTGAGTTCTAATACAACATCTTACTTGGATGCCCTTGGATCCATGCCATGAGTTATGTCCCATCCACCTTAAATCAATGTGTCAAGTTTAAACATGAGGATCAAGTCATCACCATATAAGTTAAACCTAGTCCTTTCACCTCTTACAACATGACATATCAACCAAAAAAACAAACCCTACCCCTACCATCAATAAAGCTTCAACTAGATCCTCTATCCTTTCTTCTCAGATCCCTATAGAGGATCCCTTAGAACCTACATTTCAATGCCTCTCATTAGGAGAGTATGATCTTTTGGCCTTGGATGCCTTGCCTACTCCACAAGAGTATGGGAGCTTTTCTTGTGATCCTAATTATGATCCCAATATCAAAGCCATCATTTCATTTAGACTTCATAACTATCAAACCAACTTCATCTATTGGGTACTTGATCATCCACTTCTCACTTCCTACACCACCTCTTCTATCTGACCATTTACCTTTGATTTTTCTTATTTGGACAAAATAGAATTTGCCAAATTGTACCTTCAAATGTGTGCCTAGACAAGATTTAACCTTGACCATTATAAACATAGAACCTATGAGTTATCTTTGATCAAAACCCAAAAACCTTGTAAGATATTTGGCCTTGGGTTCATACCACTAGAAGATCCATTGATTCACCCAAAACCATTACCACCATTGAGGAAGACATTTCATCCTCACCAACCTCATCTCCTTCAAAGTTTGACAATTTAGAAATCATCCCTCCTAACTTTTTTTTAGTCAATACTATTAGTTTGGCCCCCCTAACCTATCAAAAAGGTGGCCAAACTAAAACCTTTCCTACAATTCATCCTAAAATGGTAGAAAATAATTCTCCTACCATCTACACCATCCAACATCAAGATGATGATTCCATTCTCACCTATATTAGCATAAGGGATTATTATATCCATAAGTCCCTTCTTCTCAAGAAATAAACCATGTTGAATTAATACACTATCTATATCAACTTGGGCACTCAAGATAACCCTTATATTGTAAATATTGGTCAATCCTTAGATTCCTTAGAGTGATAGGATTACCCTTCTTTCCTTTTTGATTGAAGCATAACATTCACTTGGTCCTATCATGATATGCCTAGAATCAATCATTCCATATCTCTCCACAACATCATCATCCATCTTGATGCTAAGCCGGTTAGGTAAAAGATTTATAAGATACACCCTCACATCACCCTTCTAGTCAAAGAAGAGATTCAATTCCTCTTATCTATTAACTTCATCTAACCCATTGACTATCCTAAATGGGTTTCTAACATCATTCCCATTACCAAGCCCATAGGTGGACTTCACCTCTATATTGACTTTCATGACCTCAACATTGCTTGTCCAAAGGATGACTTCCTTTTGCCTAGCAACAACCAACTTGTCGATCTTATAGTTGGCCATGAGATGTTATCTCTCATGGCTAGTTTTTCAAGATATATTCAAATCTTGATTGCCTTTGAGGATCAAAATAAGACTTATTTCATCACCCCATGAGGAACCTTTTGCTATAAGGTCATGCCATTTGGTCTAAACAATGTTAGAGCAACCTACCAGTGTGCGATAACCTACATCTTCCATGATCTCATCCACAAAATCATAGAGGACTATGTAGATGATCTCCTTAGAAAATCCAAATATCACAAGGATCATCTAGAGCTTCTCAAAATCATATTTGAGTACCTAATCCATTTCCATGTCTGACTCAACCCTAAGAAATGTGTTTTTGGGGTCCTATTTGGAAATATTTTTGGCTTTATTATCTCTCTTTGAGGAATTAAAGTGGACCCTACCGAAATTAGAGAATACTCGACATGCCACCACCAACCCACATTAAGTAACTCCATAGCCTATAGAGGAAGCTCCAATCCATCCATCACTTCATTTCTCAATTATCAAATAGATGTCAACCCTTTCACCATCTCCTCAAGAAAGATACATCTTTCATTTAGACTAAGAAATGTCAATAAGCCTTTAATTCACTCAAATAATACCTTATTTCTCCACCTATTCTTAACCCTCCTAAAGAGGACCAAACCTTTTACCTTTATATCTCTTCTACTAACCATTCTTTAGTTGCAATGCTTGCTCACATTGATGAACAAAACAAAGAGAAAGATGTCTACTATATAAGTCAGACACTTATAAAGTATGAGACCCGATACACCCACATCGAGAAGGTTTGCCTCACCTTAGTATTTGTGGCTTCCAAAATTTGTCATTACCTCGTTAATCATAAAACTTATGTCATAACTAACACTGACCCACTCAAGTACATACACTCTAAACCATACCCAAGATAATGTGTGGCCAAGTGGCTCATGTTCATAACTAAGTTTAACCTTGAGTTCCTCTAACAAAAGTTGATTAAAGGGAAAGTATTGCTGAGAAATTAGTTGAAACTCCTTTACTAGAAAGCTAACCATCTCCTCTTGCATTTCTTGATGAGTTCATCATGACTGTCTCTCAAGAGGATGTCACCTACCAAATGACCATGTTCTTTAATGGATCAAAGTGCCAATGTGATGGGGATGCTAGAGTTATTATCATTACCCTCGATGATGAACCTCTTCCTCTTTATTTAAAACTTTATTTTAAGTGTACCAATCATATGATTGAATATGAAGCCCTAGTAATAGGTCTCCAACTACTCTAGCCTTGGGAGTTAAGATGATCAGTGTCATTGGTGATTCTCAACTTGTGGTTAACCTGGTCAATAGATCCTACCAATGTAAAAATGATGTCTTACAATAGTAAAAATAACTAGTAGATGTACTCTTAGAATCATGTAATCATTACCTTATCCAATATGTTCCATAATATAACAATAAGTTTGTAAATACAATGGTTTCCCTTACTTCGTAGATCCCATCTCAACCTTCTAACTCTAAGATCTTTGTCACCATTCATCATTTTATCACACCCTCTTATATCTAATATGACCTCCCTATCATTTTTAGTGTGGAGAAATATCCATCAAACATTTGGTATCAATAAAATTTTAACTACCTCAACCTTGACATCATTTCTCCCAACCTATCTATGAATTCTCAAAGAGTCTTTGTTTAGAGTACATCTCATTATACAATAATAGGGGGAATACTTTAAAAATGTGTCTTTCATGGCTTCCTTTTTAATTTCCTATGTAGCTATGAAGCTTCCCATGATATCAAGGAAATGCATGACAAATTCTATGGGGACACTTTAGTGGTCTAGCTATCACTAAACATATCCTTTGCCTCAACTACTATTGGCCTATCCTCAACCAAGATTACTATTACTATATAAATAAGTGTGTTAAATGTCAAAAACATGCTAATTGACATCATGCACCAGCCCATGGCCTTCAAGTATCCAAGGAATTTTGGCCTTTCTCATAATGGGGACTAGATCTCATTGGGAAAATCAATCCTCATTCTTCATAGTGGCACCACTGTATCACCACCACCATCGAGTATTTCACCAATTGAGTGGAGGATATTCCTCTCATCTTGACTAAAGTCAATGAGATAATCACCTTCATCAATCATCATATCATTTGTCATTTTAGTGTTCCCCATAATATCATCACTGATAATGGTAAATCTTTCAAAACAAATCAAGTCCAAGGTCTTTGTGATGAATTTTTCATCAAGTTAAGCTTTTCCTCACCTTCCCATCTATAGGAAAATGGATAGGCAGAAGCCTCTAACAAAGCCCTCAATAAGATATTAACCAAAGTAGTTTGTGATTCTAGTCGAGATTGGCATTTTCACATCCGTTTCACTTTATGGGCCTATCACACTAGAATTTGAACCTCTATGAGTGCCACCACTTTCTCTATGGTCTTAAGAGCAGAGGTAGTCTTACCTCTCAAAGTTTAGATTCCCTATCTTCACATATCCTTATAAGACATCATTTCTAAGAGTGAATATCATCAAACACATCTAATACAACTTGAGCTACTTTATGAGTACCACCTAGCTATGCTTAACCATCTTCATTTCTATAAAGAGAGAATCAAGAATGCCTATAAAAAGAAGCTAAAATAATGAGAATTAAACATCAGAGATCTCATCTTGAAGGAAAATCAAAATGTGACCAATATGGAGAAAAGTAAGGAAGGCAAGTTTCTTATAATTGGCTTGGACCCTACATTATAACCCACAAGTATGGATAAGGATTTTATCATTTGTCCTCTCTTGAAGGCAAAATAGAACCTAAGCCTCTCAATTCTTTACACCTACATCCTTTCTTCTATTAAACAAGGATCAAACTCACCTTTTGTCTAACTTAAGCTCATCCCTTGATTTATGATATTTTCACCTTCCTCACACCTTCATCCCATCCCCTTTGAAGACAAATTATTACCACATAAAACCATATGATTAACCATCATAGTCATAGCTTAATCATAAATATGGGTACCATAGCTCTACCCATGGAATGGTTCTCATGGATACTTTTCATCCCTAATTAGATGGAAACCCATGGTCATTGTCTCTCAAAACCACCCATTTCACCTATCATTAACCTCTTGTTCTCTAGGTTTTACCCTCATAAAGGTAAACCTCTAAGCCTAAATAGACTTTTCCATGTCTAAATTGGCATCAAAAACATTTGGGATACCAAAATATCACTTGGATCAAATATCTATAGCATGCAGACTACTCCTTTAAAGGATAGTTGCCTAAAATTAAAAATTACTTAAAAGATAGATTACTCCCTTGAAGGACAACTACCAAAATAAAAAAATACAAATCTTAGAACACTCCCTTGAAGGACGACTAAGTCAAATTTATCAAAGTAATCATTTAAAACTTCTTACATCAATCAACTTCACAAACCTATCAAACCTAAACAATATCAAACCCTATATCTAAATCAGAATAAACTATCCCAAGAAAGCTGCAATCAGTTTTCATATATAACATCAGTAGACTTCTTACATCGATCAATCTACACCTTTCCTTAAAACATGGACTTGTATACTATGGTTATTAGGTCACCTATAGAAGGGGAAAACCAACCCTTAAGAGGTTACACTCCCCTTTACATCACCTATATCCCCTTTGTACCATCTACAAATGAAGGGATTCAGAGCTTACTTGACATGATGTGATAAAAACTCCTTTTTACCAACCAATGTATGATAATGCAAAGTATTTTAAGTGCTTACATTCCTTAATCCAATATAACTTTGGTTTTTTTAATCCTTACTTATGAAGAAGCATCATGCCTTTTTATTATCCTCTCATAATTGGTTCATATATTCACTTTGATGTGTGTCTCATGATTTTCATCTCTTTTCCCACATCTAATTTTGTTATCTAACTTGATTTATGTTTTATTATCAACATAATAACCATAATAAAAACATCACCATAAGTATAACATATCCATGATCATAAAACACATCATCATAACATCATATCCATAATAAAAAACATCATAACCATATATGGAACCATAATCATAAACACCATAACCACACATAAAACAAAACATCACATCCATAATTATCACATGCCTAAGATAGTTAGTCTACATCTCATAAGCATAATCATAAAAATTTGAAACATCCAAAACCATGAACCATGAACCATGAACCATAAAATCATATATATATATATATATATATATATATATCATTCCATCATATAAATCTTGTCTCATCAACATCAAATAGTAGATATAAATCATGTGAATTTCTCTCTCTCAATAATATACATCTCATTGTATCAGCCTATAAGCCATTATCAAATTCATATACACTTATACATATCATATCATAAAAACTATGCCCTTGGGGCACTGCTTCCACCTAGTGCCTACCCCCTGAGGTATTTTCTTGTCCACCTCTGAGGCAACCCACTGACCTAGAGTCACTACACTTGCACCACTTGCCAAGCTATCTCTATACTCACCCCATCAGGGCTCAAGTGGATACTATGTCAGAACTATGGCCTCATAATAATGTAACTCCTCAATTGTGGCTAAATATCATGTCATAGGGATGTTACCTAGTGGTCTTGCTAGTGCTATAGCTCCTCCTCCTCCTCTATGTCTCAAAGTGTCCCTCTCTTAGGTAACCAAGCCTAGTGAATTCCTAGCCTAGTCCCTATCACCTATCATAGTGGCAACTTGACCCTATAATGTCATAATCTAAACTTATAATGTGGCCACTTGCCCTTGTAAAGCTATGATCTATGGCTACATAGTGACTAGTGCCATTCCTACCTATCCATCAGGGACAACTCCATGTACCTATACCTATGGACCCCCACTAGTTGGGTCTACATCTATAGCCTACCTACCCACATCATCCCATCCAAAATCCATAGTTGCATAAAGGGCCTAATACCATGCTATGTATATATCAACATAACCTACATAATTTATTTTTACTCTAATAGGAAATTCCTCATGATCAAGAATCACCTCCTCTATTTATGGCTTGAGAAATAAAAAATTAACATACTCCTGCCTATACCTTAGGAATGGACCCAAAATCCCCTGTACTAACCCAAACTGCCCATGAAATCTATTAATAGGGATGAGCTTAGTCTCACCCTCTCTCCTCCCAAAAATCCACCTATAGCTTTGCATTAAAAAATTATGTTGAGTATAGTGGGCCCACCTTAAGAGGCTAACATACAACCTCTAAACCACATCTCCAACCACTAGGGCCTCTAGTGCCCCTCAAAACCAATCAGTGTCTCACACACCTCCTCCAAGTCCTATGAGTGTATAATCACTTCTCCACCACATAAAGCCCACCCTAAAGTCCATCTGGGCATATCCCTCCCATAACATCCCCATCATCCTTAAAACCTAGATATGCTCATAAGCCCATGAATGTAGCACAAACCCCAAACTAATACCATATCTCCAGTGAGCTTTAAACCCCCATATTTCCCTATATATTTATACCAACAAAACATGTGCCCACCCAAAAAATATTGGACCCAATAACATCTCCAGCAAAACTCTTAACAATAGCTATAGAAACCACCCACTACTTAAATCTGGTAATGCAAAACATGAGACTACCATCATCATCATAATCAACCTCTGATCATCTTTGGTTATGTAATACAATAGCTTATATCTAAAGCCTTAAACATGCCACCTAGTGAAGACTTGATCCTCACCATATAAGAGCTTCATATGATCATCTCTCTTCTCCCTCTCTTTGTGATATATCTTCTCCCCCTAAATGGGTAATTGTGTGATCCTATGTATATCCTCTAGTAAGATGGCCATCTCTCCTATCAGTAGGAGAAAGGTGTTTATGGATGAATCCCATCTCTTGATAGGGGCCATGATCATCATCTCATCTCATGGCATGTACTATAAGTACATCATCATGCCTAAGCTAACCTCTTCTATGTGCATCTAGTCATCATCAATCATCTCATGATGGATCTCCATAAAGATCCAAGGAACCTAATCTTGCATCTAGATCTAATCCCATACCCTAAATTCCAAATTAAAAAACACACTTAGTTTTTTATATAAACTACTTTGCCTATGAATTTTACCCTTTTTGTTACCTCATTCATCCTACTTAAGAACACCTATTTGAACCAACTTAAATTACATCAAGCTCTTTTTTACACTTACCTCATACCAAAACTTCCCTTAGAATTCTAAATGCTAAAATCACATTCCACATCAAAATTATGCCTTAGCCTTTTATCAAAACCCCTTGACCATTTAGTCAATTGCTAATTGTCACTATGACCACAGATGGTTAGTTGACCATTTGGCTTATGGTATTTGATTGTCGATCATCAAATATGACCATTGATGGTTGGGTATGACTATTAATGGTCACTGTGTTGGACTGCTAGTGGAAAAAATCCTAAAACCTATCTATCCAAAAACCCACCAAATCACCCTTTTCCCACACCTAATTACCCTCATTCTTTCCTCTACCCTACTCCCACCTTACCTACCCTCCAAATTTTGATTTGTACCTACTAATTCGACCAAAACAATCTACAACCTAAAAACAAGGTCAAAACCCAAAACCCCTCCCTAAACCAATCATAAATTAAAAAAATTCAACTAATAATGACCAAAATCAAACTAATTTATCAAGTCAATGCAACCCCTACCTCATTCCTCAACCATCATTGAAGAAGGATCCTAGGTTTTACTACTTGGATATACCCCTATCCACCCTACATCTTTGGTTCACCTTAGTAGTCAACCACTCAACACAACTCAACTCCTCAACTAATCAACAACTACCTCATCAGTACCCTTGCATAAAATGACAAAATTGTTGGGGGATCAAACCAACAATCGATTACAATTGTGACAGCAATAAACATGGAATTAAACCAGATTGACAAGTAATTAGAATGATAATAGTAAGAACAAGAGATACAAGAAAACACCCTGAAAACTTGTATTAACAAACTCTTTACAAAAGGAATACAAATGAAGAAAGCTTCTTTCTTCCACACCTCTCCTAGATGTATAGATCTCTCAATAGATCTCTATTCCTCAAGAGCTATCTCTCTCAAGAACAATCAACTCCAACAAGCCTAGATTGATTCAATTCTGTACTGTTCTTCACACACCAATGAATTACAATAATTCACTCTCTACAACAATAACTACTAATAAGCTAAGAAGATCTAATTCTTCATATAGAATTAGGAGACTTGAGCATGTACTTCCAACAAATAGTTAAACCACTTAAACAAGGGCTCTAAAAATAGTAATGCCAATAATAGAGATGCGAGCTTGAGTCTCCAACTCAAACTTATCATGCAAACACTCACTTCTGTCCACAGAAATAGCTTTCTAGACACGCAGGTAACCGACGTCGGTTCTTGCTCCTTGTCTGTGACCACCGTCAGCTGACCTTCTACCGACGTCGGTGCCTCTGTAACTGCCTATGATTGACGTCGGTCACTCCTGACCAACGCCGGTGTCTGTGTAGACCTGAACTTCATAAACTATGCTCCTTGGTGAAGTTTTTAGCTCCACACCCTAACAATCTCCCACTTGGAGATAAACAGCTGCACCAGTACCTGTACAGCAACATCTTCTAGCTCCTCCATCTTCAACTCAATCATGAAGACCAACAGAAGTTGAATGAAGATTCAACTTCTCTTTGTAACTGGCTTGGTTAACATATCAGTAGGATTCCTATCTATATGGATCTTCTCCAGCTTCAACTCACCATCTTCCAATACCTGTCATATGAAGTGATACCTTAGCTGTATATGCTTTGTTCTTAAATGAAAGGCTGAATTCTTAGCCAAATGGATTGCACTCTAACTATCACTATACAATCTGCAACTCTCATGCTCCCTACCAAGCTCATCCATGAACTGTGTCATCCATATCATCTCCTTGCTAGCTTCTGTGGCTGCAATATACTTTGCTTCTGTAGTTGACAAGGCAACAACCTTCTACAACTTAGATATCCAGCTAACTATCGTTCCACCTACAGTAAAAACATAACCTGTAGTGCTCCTCTTGCCATCCAAATCACTTGCCATATCTAAATCTACATAATCATGTAGAGAAGTATCTGAACCTCCATAGCACAAGTGCCTACTGCTAGTTCCTCTCAAATATCTAAGGATCCATTGAACTGCTTTCCAATGTTCCTTACCTGGATTGGCCATATACTTACTTACAACTCCCACTGCTTGGGCAATATCCGGTCTAGTACACACCATTGCATACATCAAACTCCCTACTGCGGAAGAATATGGAACCTTACTCATGTACTCTACCTCATCATATGAGTTAGGACATTGTTCTTTACTCAACTTAAAATGTCCAGCCAAAGGTGTGCTTACCAGTTTAGCATCCTACATATTGAACCATTTTAACACCTTGTTCACATAATCTTCTTGAGACAATATCAACCTGTGATTTTTCCTATCTCTCTTAATGCTCATGCCAAGGATTTTCTTTGCTGCTCCCAAATCCTTCATAGCAAACATTTGAGCTAATTTTTCCTTAAGCTCTGAGATATCCTGCATGTGAGATCCTGCAACTAGCATATCATCTACATACAACAATAGAATAATATATCTACCATTATCAAATCTCTTGAAATACACACAATGGTCTGATTGACACCTACTGTAGCCGTGCTCAGTCATAAACCTGTCAAATTTTAAGTACCATTACCTAGGAGCTTGCTTGAGGCCATACAAGCTTTTCTTCAACCTACACACAAACTTCTCCTTACCTTTGACCTCGAATCCTTTTGGCTGTTCCATATAAATTTCCTCATCCAAATCTCCATGAAGAAATGCTGTCTTAACATCTAGCTGCTCAAGATGCAAATCCTCAAAAGCAACCAAAGACAAAACAACCCTTATTGAAGTCATTTTAACAACAGGAGAAAAAATCTCACCAAAGTCAATACTTGGCTTTTGTGCAAATCCTTTTACCACTAATCTGGCCTTGTATCTCATCTGTCCATTCTCACCTTCTTTCAACCTGTAGGTCCATCTATTCTTAAGTGTTCTCTTACTAGCTGGCAATTCAACCAAATCCCATGTTTGGTTTTCTCTTAAGGACTCCAACTCCTCAACCATGCCACGCTCCCACTCACTCTTGGACTCCACCTGTATTGCTTCTTCAAAACTCTCTGGTTCTCCACCATCAGTTAACAATAAATAAAATAAAGAAGGAGAATATCTAATTGGAGGCTTACTCACCCTTTTTGACCTCCTGATGGGTGTCTGAGACTCGTCCACAAAACGCTGTCCACCCAAATTCTCTGACAGTGACCGACCTCGGTCACCTGAAGACCTGTTACTAGCCGACGTCAGTTCTGCCTAACCAACCTCGGTACCTATATGGCCGACGTCAGTCTCTGTATGGCCGACACCGATTTCTGTCCTGCTGACGCCGGTTCCTAACTTGCCGACGTCGGTCTCTGTGTTTTCCTGTAAGTGATTATTTCTTTTTCCTGCGAGCTCATCTTGGACTTTCACCTCATGTAATTCACCATTGCTCTGCTCAGACTGATTCAACTTCCTTAGCTGATCACAATACATCACTCTTTCATTGAAAACAATATCATGGCTCCTAATTACCTTGTTAGTTTCTAGATTCCACAATCTGTAACCAAAATCATTTGAGCCATAGCCAATAAATGTGCATCTCATAGACTTAGCATCAAGCTTCTTTCTATTTTCCTTATCTATATGCACAAAGGCTTCACAACCAAAAACTTTGAGATATGAGAGATCAACCTTTTTACCTATCCATGCCTCTTCTAGAATACCACCATCTAGAGCTGTAGAGGGTCCTCTATTAATCAGGTACACTGCCGTGTCAACAGCTTGTGCCCAAAACTGTAAGGGCAAACCGGCATGCAATCTCATACATCTTGCATGCTCCATTATTGTCCTATTCATCTTTTCAGCAATTCCATTCTGCTGAGGTGTCCTTGGAACCATCCTTTGCCTACAGATTCCATGCATGTAACAATAATCTCTGAACTTATGACTGCAGAACTCACCACCATTGTCTGATCTCAGGCACTTTAATCTTTTACCTGTTTCATTCTCAACCATAGCTTTCCAAACTTTAAAAGTATCAAATACATCAGATTTCTTTCTAATACAATAGATCCATATCTTCTTTGTGGCATCATCTATGAAAGATACATAGTACTGTGATCCTCCAATGGAAGCAACCTGAGCTGGTCCCCACACGTCTGTGTGAACAAGCTCCAACTTGTGCCTCTTCTTAGTAGACCCAATTTTGAGAAAACTAACCCTTTTCTATTTTCCAAATACACAGTGCTCATAAAACTCTAGATCTATGCCTTTTAAATCTGAAAGCATACCTTTAGACTTAAGAATTGACATCCCCTTCTCACTCATGTGGCCAAGCCTTGAGTGCCACAATTTAGCGTCCACATCTGAAGTAGATAATACAGAAGGAGATTTGTTAGTAACACAATTACACAAATAGAGAGTACCTTCTCTCTTACCTCTGGCCATGACAAGTGCACCCTTGGTCACCTTCCAAGATTCTGCTGTGAGAGTTACTATACAACCCTCATCCCCTAACTTTCCTACAGAGATCAAATTTCTCTTCAAGCTAGGAACATGCATCACATCTCTCAACACCCATGTGTTGCTATTCTGCATCTTCAGCTGCACTTTACCTTTGCCAATTATTTTATAGGGCTCATCATCCCCTAGATACACTATTCCAAAATCTCCATGGATATAGTCACTGAAATATTCCCTGTTAGGAGTAGCATGAAAAGATGCACCAAAATCTAATACCCAAGATTTTATATTATTATGCAGAGAGAAAATTAAAGCATCCTGTGCAATACCTACAATCTTGGCTTCTTCCTTTCCTTCGTGCTGGTTGTCCTCCTTAGGCTTTGACCAACAATCTCTACTTATGTGCCCCATCTTTCCACAATTCCAGCATTGTGGCCTTCTGCCATTTCTGGATTTAGATCTGCCTTTCCCCTTTGACTTGGATCTTGCTCTACCTTTCTTGCTCTTCTCTTTCTGCCTTCCCCTGCTCTCAAAACTTAAAGCGTTCCTGGAAGCCTCTTTTGTGCTTTTCCTTCGTATTTCCTCATTCAAGATAACACTAACAACATCCTCTACTTTCAAAATATTTGATGCAGATGCAGTATTACTCACTGCCATTACTAAGCCATGCCAGCTTTCAGGCAAAGAACATAATATCAAAAGAGCTTTTATCTCATCATCAAACACTATATTTATAGAACTTAATTGATTCACAATACCATTGAAATTATTCAGATGAGTAGAAATAGATCCACCTTCATTCATATGCAAATTAAATAACTGCTTCATAAGATATACCTTATTGGAAGCTGAGGGTTTTTCATACAAATTTGATAATGTAGTCATCAACTCTACCGTAGACTTTGCTTGTGATAAATTGGATATCACAGTGGATGCTAGACTCAGTCTTATAGAACCCAGAGCCTTTCTGTCAAGAACTTCCCATTCTTCATCCTCCATGTCTTTGGGCTTCTTTGCAATACCTCCTAACGGTAAGTAGAGATCTTTCTGATACAGATAGTCCTTTATCTGCATTCTCTTGGTAATATTTGCCATTGAACTTTTCCATTCTCAATTTACTTTCATCTGCCATTGCTTCTCCCACTCAAACAGAAATCCCTACAGAAACTCCTATGAGAACCTGTAATCAATACACACTACACAGATCTGAACCACCTATTAGTGAACCTAAACTTTGATACCAATTATCAAGCTCTGAACCTGTAACCAAGGCTCTGATACCACTTGTTGGGGGATCAAACCAACAATAGATTACAATTGTGACAGCAATAAACACAGAATTAAACTAGATTGACAAGTAATTAGAATGATAATAGCAAGAACAAGAGATACAAGAAAACACCCTGAAAACTTGTATTAACAAACTCTTTACAAAAGGAATACAAATGAAGAAAGCTTCTTTCTTCCACACCTCTCCTAGATGTATAAATCTCTCAATAGATCTCTATTCATCAAGAGCTATCTCTCTCAAGAACAATCAACTCCAACAAGCCTGGATTGATTCAATTCTGTACTATTCTTCACACACAATGAATTACAATAATTCACTCTCTACAACAATAACTACTACAAAGCTAAGAAGATCTAATTCTTCATATAGAATTAGGAGACATGAGCATGTACATCCAACAAGCAGTTAAGCCACTTGAACAAGGGCTCTAAAAATAGTAATGCCAATAATAGAGACGTGAGCTTGAGTCTCCAACTCAAACTTATCATGCAAACACTCGCTTCTATCCATGGAAATAGCTTTTTGGACACGCAGGTAACTGACGTCGGTTCCTGCTACTTGTCTGTGACTGCCGTCGACCGACCTTCTGTCGGCGTTGACACCTCTGTAACTGCCTGTGACCGAGGTCGGTCGCTCCTGACCGATGCCGGTGTCTGTGTAGACCCGAACTTGATAAACTATGCTCCTTGGTGAAGTTTTTAGCTCCACAACCTAACAAAAATTACCAAGTGCATGGGAGTTAAGAGAGTCAAAATAAAAAATGAAAATGACTTATCTTTCTCCCTTTTTATCCTTCACACTTTTAGGGTTTCCCCTTTACCATCAATGGTCAGGTTAACCATCAATGACTGATATTGGGACCCTTAACCATTAATGGTCAGGAAACCTAGCTTTTAAATTTTTTGGCACCAACACCTTAGTGCCCAATTTTTGAGATTACCTTCTCCACTTACTATCCCAACCATGTCCACCTTGACATTATCCATTTTGGCTTGAACTATAGCATATTTTATGATAACCTTGCCTAATCCTTTTTGATTACACTGACCAACCTTTCCATGTTGAACATTTGAATTTTCACCACCTAATGCATGCTAAACCATTTATGTTTTTCCTAGGATTACTTCCTACCTTAAATACCCACAAAACACTAAACCTATCTAAGAGACTTGATAGGAATAACCTATTCAACTATGTTTAATGTTGTGGCCTAATTACCCTATCACTAATCCTTTTATAACTAAGCTTATTTTTACCAATCATGGTAACTTAGTTTATGAATTTTTTTGGCTATTGTACTTAGTCATATTTTATGCATATTTTTTCACTTCAAATTCCCAACCACCATTGTCACCAACCTCATGACTCACCATAGCCATTATCAAATCTGCATCCAATTTGGTTTCACCTCATCAACTTCTAGTTTGAGGGGGAACACCTCCTCTCATCTTCAAGGCAACCAAATATTTGACCCAAAATCCATTTTTTATTTTACATCTTGATAACACAAATTTCATGACAAAAAGGGGCAAAATGTAGACACTATAAAACTACACAAAAAGGTTCTATATATTTTGAAACACCCTTGATTTAGACCATTACCTTACCTCCCACTATGACATCGAGTCAAGTTAGTTCAATAGATATCCCAACTCACTAACCTATCATTTTCCCCCACTTAACCTTCAACCCTTAACTAATGATGGTCACCTTTATCATCAATGGTTAGGTCTCTTCCTCATCTGGCCAAATACAACTCAAGCTATGTGAAAGCTAACACACCAAAATTTAATATGAACAATAATCTAATGCATCAAAATAACCAACCAAACATCTTATAGAACCTTCTACCTCCATTTATCTTTGCCTATAAAATAAGGGGAGAAGGAGGTGGAAAGGTATCCAAGAATTTATTAATCTAATCATTCATCTATTTAGCCATCAGGTTATCAACTAACAATCATTAGGAGCTTCTTCATCAAGAACTTCTTTACAGGTCTTCCCTTCAGCCAATCAAAAACCATGATAGAGACCTGAACCTTTGCCCAAATTATTCTTTAGGAAAATTACCATTACTCTACCAAATTAATCCAAGATTAGCTACCATCCATCAAGCAACTAGTTAAGTATATTTCTTGTTTTCAAGTTCTGATTACTTCCTTTTTGACCTAAACCCTTCTGCTTATTACCCTATGACCCCCTTGAATCCCCAAAAACCTTCAAAATCTTGTTGTATCCATTCTATAACTATTTTTTCAACATACCTATATTTCACAAGAACTATCAATGGTCACCCTGATCACTAATAGTTACCTTTAACCATTGACAGTTACCCACCACTGATGGTTAGCTTAACCACCAATAGTCATCTAGACAATTGATGTTCACTATGGTAGGAAATAGAAACAAGTTATTTCCAACTACTTACCCTCATCCAAATTCCACTTTCTATGTCCCTACCTATTCAAAGAGACCTCACCTATTATTTGAACCTAACCTGAGCCATTTAATATTAATATTGACCTACTATTTACTTAATTAGTCTACTTCTTTTATCAATCATTTATTTATTCTTGTATTTTTTTTGTCTTTTCTATCATTTAATGTAAGTATTTTATATTCATTTATTTCAACTTAACTTTTTTAAGAGTGTGGATTGACAACCTCCTAGTAAGCTCTCACTTCTTGGATCTAGCTCACACTAGGCAATCCACCTTGCTACTCATCTAAAAACCCATTTGCATTAGTGTTTTCTTATCTATAGGTCATTATTATTGAGATAAATAGGAGCTTTTCACAATCATCTGGATCATGTGTGCACAAATAAATATTTTCTTCTACCACACCCTTATTACTAGTTTCTTACTTCTTTAAATAGAAATGATCTGGAATTGAGAGAAACATGTTTAACTATAAATGATTGTCACTTAAGATAGATAAATCATTAAGTCACAATATTTTTAGATAATGTTAAAGGCATGAATAACCTCATGTTTGTGTAATCCTTTAACTCTAGTCAATTTATTAAGTGAACTTATGAAATGTGAAACCAAACTAACCTATCCATTTTTGCATGACATTTGATGATAGTCTCTTCCATTTTCTCCTCTTTCTCAAGTAATTTGATCATTGGTAAATCAATAAATCTACTCAACTAATCTATCCAGGTAGAAGCTTTGTATGTGGGTTAAATTTGGCTAAAATCTTTGGTGACTCATAAGGAAGCATGCCTATTATGATTGAGAACCCAGATTAGTTACCTTTTCTGATCCATTGTGCATGGAGCCATAAGTTGATTTGAATTGAGTAAGGCTATCCCTTTATTTAAAACCATATTTTAAAGGAACAAGGAGTAAAATAAAAAACAAAACAAAGTTCCCAAGGAACTTAAGAAAAGGAAACACACAATAGGAAAGGAAACTAACCTAAACATAGCAAGGGAAATTAACCTACTAAATAAATGTGCACATATGAATTTAGATAAAATCATGAAAAATACTTTAATATATACAATATTATAAAATAATTTATAAGCACCTCTCTCCTGGGTTAAATGGAAAACTTTGAGTATCAATCACTTGTAATAAATAAAGATGAAAAATAGCCTACTTTTGAGGTACCAAAATTGGTAAACCAGGAAGCTTGATGGTCAATCCTTTTGATGTGCTATCTAATGGATGAAAAAGGACAAATATGCCTCTAACATAGACATATTAGTCCAATTCTTCTAAGATTGGTTCATGTTAGACTGCATGAGCACTTGCTTGATGCTGCTCATCACCCTTAAGAAAGCCTTACATGAAGACTTCATTTAAGCTCTTGGGAGTAATTGTACTTGGTTCACTTGGTGGTTTAAAAATACCATATCCTTCCCCTTTATCTTTGTATAAATTAAGAATAATCATGCTTTGAGAAACATGCTCATGGGTTCCTAGAAGGACATGTCCCTTAATATCATTGAATCTTTGGTTATGGCATTGAACCGCTACCATAACCCTTCAATTTTTATTGGTATGTTCATCAAACTACATCTCTTAAGCATTTGAGATGTCTCTTTCATCAACCTTACTCAAGATTACATATTGATCTTCAAATGTAAATGAAGGTTGACTTAACCATCTAAGGTCTAAAATATCACACTTATCTTACTCAATCTTTTATCTGATTTCCTCTTGATCCAACATATCAGGGCTATCCTCAATTGACACCTCATCTTGAAGTGGACCAACCTTAGGTTCTTGGTTCTAATCCTCTTCTTGATATATTTAGAATAGACCTTTAGTAGTCCATTAAATGTCTACTCTATTTTGAACTTGAGGATTATCCTTATCAGGATCCAGTTCATTAGTGTCAAATCCATACCAAAAAGGCTAGTCCCAACTTGATTCTTCCCCTTCTAAATGAAGTGGGCTAGCTATCATGATCTCCTCATCATAGACACTTGCATTGTCCTCTTTAGGTTTACCTATGAATGCAAGCTCCTCTTCTATCCTTTGTAAAACATGCCCTTTATCCAAGAGGGAGATGGTGGGAGAGTGAATAAGTTTACCGTGCTTGCAGCTTAAGAGGGTATCCTTTCAGCTAGGGACTTTGAATGGCTTCTTTGGTGGCTCTTGAACTAGTGCTTGGACCTCCACAACCAACACCTCCTCTTTCTTCTTTATGCCCTTCTAAACTGATTTCCATGATGGAAATGAGTATGGAATAGACACTTTTTCTTCCTTTTGAATGGTTATATGAGAGCGTGGACTCACAAGTGAGGGCATGACATAACCATAGTCAATGTGTTGGACAATATCCATGATGGAATGGATTTATGCTCTTGAGTGGGAATAGGCATAGGGGTAGGAAAGGGAAAATTGATTGACTCAAGTTTGACATACTCTTTCTCCTATGGCTTAAATACTTTTAAAATGGATAATACCCACCCTTTCAATTCTTGCTTCTCAACCTGTGGATAGTCAACTTTCTTAATCAGAGCCTACACATTCCAAAAATCTTACAATAAGATTCCTATCCCCTTCATGGCATGAATGGGGAATTTTTGTCCAAGATAAACGGCCTCATTTATTTTCATTATTATTTTACCTCAGTCTAGTATTACCTCTCTAAGTTTTGACAAGGATGGATTTTGACAAGGTTGACTAGGGGGTTGATAAAAAAATCTTAAAGGTTTAGTTTGAGTCTCTTAGAGGGGAGAGGACACATAAGACTATATTAAATTAGCCTAATACTCTTCATAATATATCAACATATTGTCTACATTTTAGATCATGCTTATCATCATTGTTATGTCTTCATTCTCATAAGATGACCATTTTTCACCCTCAAAAATTGACCATCTAAAGAACACGCCTTGCCTCTTGTATAAAATGGATAGGGATGATAGAAGAAACATCTAAACCCCTACCAATCTCCCTTATCAACTCAATATAAATTTATAATGCTTGATTGAATCTTGAAAAGGATGTAATAGGATAAACTTAGTCTTGACAAGGGGAATTAGTGTTATAATTTAAATGAAAAGGAGGCTAACCTTTGGTTATATATAAGGGTGGAAGGAGAGAAAAGGTCATGATATGGAGGATAGTTTGTTTTAGGGACACTTGGTGGGAACACATAAACATTATTTACCTAATAATTGTGATGTTGATGTAAAAAATAAGCATATTGATCAAAAGATGATTGACTATACATACCAGATTATGATGATTAGGCACTTAGGCTACTTAAACTATTTTATAGATGTTTAGAGTTTCCATTAATATTTGAACACTTTCCTCCAAAGGATAATTAGATCAAGAGAACATAAAAAATATTCACTTAGTGAACAATGTAGTAGTACCACTAGGCATGCCAAAAACTATTATGACATGAGATTTCACCCTTGTGGAAGAGTTATTTAGTCTCCCCCACTCCTAGTCACAATATGGTAACAATCCTAGACTATGGGTATCTTATAATAGGGTTGAACCTTTGAATAAGGTTGACTTCCTCTTGATAGATCACCTAAATTAATTTTTTCACAGGGAAAAGGGTTAGGATCCTAATAAGGCTAAAAGGTGATATACCAAATAGAATTGGGAAAATCCCATAAGCTTGAGCCCACACTATATTTATAGAAGATAATTCTAGCTCACATAACCTCAAAAACCATCTGATTGCATAAGCATTTCATAAACTAGGTTCAGGATGCAATAAAAGGAAATAAGGAGGAATTCTAAGACCCACACTGAGCCTACATTAATGGAAGAATGAACAAAAATATAGACCTACAAATAGATTTGAAAACCCTTAAAAGAGGTCAAAAAGGATGACAATGGATGAGGAAGATTCTCCTTCACAATGCCATCATGCACAACTCACTAGACACTCATCCAAGGTAATATATAGGTAAATAAAGTCTATTATTACATCTAGAGGTAGTTATTACAAATGCTTGATAAGGTTTATCGTAATCAAGATGAGCATTATTTTGCAATAGCTCAGACTTGAGTCCCCTACTCTTTGAGACCTCAAAGAGTCCTTCATGAGAGTCTAAAATATGAGAGAGAGAGAGAGATGAGAGAGAGATTAGAGAGAGAGAGAGAGGTGAGAGAGAGAGAGAGAGAGAGAGAGAGAGTCTCCCTAGAGAGAGAGCTTTTATCTCCATAACCTAATAGAGAGAGAGAGAGAGAGAGAGAGAGAGAGAGAGAGAGAGAGAGAGAGAGAGAGAGAGAGAGAGAGAGAGAGAGAGAGAGAGAGAGAGAGAGAGAGAGAGAGAGAGAGAGAGAGATTACAAATGGAAAATAATAAGAGATATAGGAGAAATGGGAGAAAGAGGGTGAGCATGACATCTGAGATCATTAATTGATCTACCATCCTTCTTTATTTATTAACCATTTTTTATCTAATGAGGAATAACCCTTCATCAATAAGTTAACCTTCATTTGCTTTAATATTCTTCAATCTCTTCTCACTGGCTAAGAAATTCAGTAGAAGACAATAATCTATTTTATAGATGATGAGTTATGATTTACAAGGAAGGGAAACCTTAGAAGATCCATAAAATAATTGAATGCTCCATTGTATTCTCCAATCCACAAATCCCCTTGATTTGATCTACTATGCCATCTCCCACTTGATTTCAATATGAGCACAAAGTCCTCATATCCATGGACTTGATACATCCATGCTTAAGTTTGCTTTTAGTAGTTGTAGGTACCTATTTATTGAATCTATGGACTATGTCGATAGATGAGATATTTCTCCATAATCACATATCTACCCCTACTTTAAAATCTAACCATAGATCTTACTATATATTGAGAACCAATCTCATTTATTAGTTTTAATATAGTCATTATATCAATGAAGATCCATAATTAACATAGCTTTGGTCTAGACTATATTAGGTTTAACCAAACCTATCTTGCATCTAAGATTTAATGGTAATAGAGCCTCATTATTAGCAATCTTGATTGTATGGTTGCATATGCTTGATGGTATTTGATTGAGCTCTAATGGTGATATAACCCTTTAAAATATTTACTTTTGGTTTGGCATAAATCCTATTTGACCTCTAATTGAAGTCTCCTAGCTTCAAAATTTGATATCAACCATCGATCTTAATCTAGGATTCTTATATTGTGATAATTTTCAACTCCCCATTCATCCTAGGATCCTACAGTTAGTTTAGTACTATTCTTATGCTTGCACCATGTGGTGGCCTCGCATTCATCTTGAGATCATTGACTTATTAACCTTACATACACTATTGATCTCCCTTTACATAGTTATAATGTGTACTATTGATTTACCTGATAGTGGCTATGGTCATGACACTTGGAAACTTCTCATTCATTCTCAAGATCTACTAATAGTTGACCTTTTGATCATTGTTGATCTACTTTGGTATGATGGATTATGCACTGTTGATTATCTTAGACCCACTAGATTTATTATCTCCACATACTATGATATCTTCATATGGGCACTCGAGATCTTTCCACTTGCAAACTACACATTCATCTTTAGATACTTTGACCTTTTGACTGTGAGATCATTGTTGATCTTTGATGAAAGATTTAAAGTGATCCATTGGATATTTTAGACCCAATGACATCACTGATCACCTAATCACCATTGGATATTGACTCAATATTATATGATTTGGAAACTTGTCAGCCCTATATTTATCTTTAGGATCCTTTGGGTTTTTTTGAATTCAAATGGCTATTCATCGTGACTTTTATTTGTCATCCCTGCACATGTCTCATTATGATTATTTAACTTTAAATGCTTGTAACTTGAGATAGATAACTCATCAAGTCAAAAATTTTATAGATAATGTTCAAGGCATGAAGAACCTCATGTTTATATAATCCTTTGA
Source organism: Torreya grandis (assembly GCA_037957365.1). Classification (NCBI taxonomy): domain Eukaryota; kingdom Viridiplantae; phylum Streptophyta; class Pinopsida; order Cupressales; family Taxaceae; genus Torreya; species Torreya grandis. Next base: position 29,086 of record JARHVA010004905.1, read on the forward strand.
CTCTAGTCAATTTCTTAAGTAAAGTTATGAAGTGTGAAACTAGACTGACCTATCCATTTTTTCATGACATTTGATAATGGTTTGGTCCATCTTCTCCACTTTCTCAAGTCATTTGATCATTTGGCCAATCAAGAACTCTGCTAAGTTGATCTATCCAAGCATAATATTTTTATATGGGCCAAATTTGGCCAATAGGTACTCAATGATGGAGTCAATTACACCTAGAGTTCTCAAACACACTCACTCTTAAATGAGGATTGGGGAATGCATAGTCTAATCAAAGTTATTTAATGTAGAATAAATCTCTAAGGGTCCTACCCTATCTAATCATATGTTTTTCACCATAAAACATAATGGTTCATGTACCCAATTAGGTTTATTTATTCCTTATTAATATATCTATAAGTTTATTTGTATTTACTTCTTTATGCCCATCTTAAGTAAGGACTGATTTTATACATGTTTCATTGTAGGTTTTCATTTAACATAGTTTAACATTATAGCCTGTATTCAAGATTGTTATTCATAGGTAAGTTTAGGTATGCATTTTCCTTATACTATGGTACTTTTACTTTTTTACATTACTAGATTAAAGTGGGGGTAAATGTAGACATATTAATGAACATTTAAGCTGAAATAGTGTACTTCTACTCTCTTTTTATACCCACTTAGATCATGACTCATTTCGTAGTCTTTCAACTACCTTCCTTCATTTTCTATGTGGATGACCCATTCTTAAAAACAACTAATGATCCTAAAATATCCCTATTCCTCATTCAAGACAACTCAATCTTATTAATTATTCATACTCATAGCTTAGTTGTGTTTTTTCCTCAAACAACAACTCACCATTTGAATAAGAATGTTCCCCAATCTTGTCTAGTTATATTGGCCATGTCCTCCCATGAAACAATGACTATTTGCTCAAATTAAAATTCATGTAATGGGTCATCTCACACATTTTGTAAGCCTTATCTAAAGGTATTACTTATTGATCACCATAAATACACATTTTCAAGTCCTTTTTCACATAAGAGGTTTTTTATTGAATAAAAGTAGAATAATAATTACACATTGAGATTAAATTCAATATTTTTCATCATTATGCATACATACAACCTTAATAGCCATGAGATAAAGTCTGAGTACACTTCCAAGGTCACAATACATGATTGAATCACTTAATCACACATTAATTTCATAAGCATCTTGTATTGCACCATTATTTAACATGCACCACATAGGCATAAGAGAGCTACATGGAGTTTTATCTCTCCTTAGAGTATTAATATGTAGGTAAAACTCAACATAGGGGGTGTTTAGGTCTAGTAAAAATTCAATGGATAACCCATTTTCATATCATGCTAGGGTTACAAGTGAATAATATGACATACAATAATTTTTTTAATAGATCAAGATCTCTCACATAGTCATGTAGGACACAAAGGTAAAGTGAATCTGCCATATTAGTCAAAAAACACAAAACCATACATATGCCAACAAGTCCTAAGGATAAAAATTCTCTACACCCTTATTTGAATCCAATGGACTTGTGTTGCTAATTTAATACATTATTATAGAGCTTCTCATCTAGTTTCATAGTTTCTTTCTCAGTCTTGCATTTTGTTTTTCTAGCTAAGTTACCTCTTTCTTGCACTTTACATTTTAATATTTTTCCCCCAAATATAGTAAGTTCCAAATCAGTTTATGAAATTTATCACATATCTATAGGTTTATGATTTTACACAATAATTTGTCTAATTAAGGTAATTAATTCACTTATTCTCCAAATTCATTAAAATAATTGGAAATGGCCCTATTTTAGAGATCCAAAAATGATTTTAGGACCAAAATTATTATGTGTTGGATCTAAAATGGTCTTCTTCCTATTACACAAAAACCCCTTAGTTGATCACTATAAGACAATAACTTTTTCAAGTTATTTGTATCGTTGATTGATTACATGAATTAATCATGTACATTTATTCTACAAGTCCTAATAATGAAATAAAAAGATGAAAAAGTGAAGAAAACCCTAATATGATTAATATTTCATTTTACCGATAAAACATAATATTTAAGAAGTACAATAAATGATAACATATAAAACTAATTTAGTGGTAAAATAACTATGATTCTTAGCATAATTAAAAAATAACCAAAATGTCAACATGTTGATTCTACCTTAGTTCAACAAAATAACATCAAAATCTCAATTTTTACTTAAGATTATATATGTTAAATATGAATTTAATATGACAAACTAATCTTTTACACTTGAAAAATATCACTAATGGCTCAACCCTTCAGTTTAAGACCTTTTTGTTGTCACAAGGCTCACATTCACCATCTCACTATGCCTAAATGCTTATCTTGTAATCCAACCCTAATATTTTGATAACCTAGATCACTTGTAGACCAAAATATGATTTAAACCTAATATATATCTTACTTTATTAGCTATAGATCTTTAGAAATTATCTATCCTCCAAGACACTACCATTTAGATTAGGACATTGGCATTGATTCTAGTGTCTTAAGTCTGGCCCCAATGTCTTTATCTTACAAACACATAAATTTTCAAATCTTTTGACATGTATGGGTTAGAGTATACTATTTTTTTAGCCCTCCCATGAGATAATTTCAAAATGTGTGGTATAAATGCAAGTCAAAGACCATTCATTATGATTAAATATAAATCAAGCACACATCTATCTTATACCAAGCAAAATCACCTCTCAAGCTTGTAAACTACCTTATTCTTCTCTATTTCCAAATCAATCATAGGAGTATATTATTATAGGTCTGAATCATTTAAGGAGAAACCCATGAGTAGTATTTATCAATTTATAAATTAGATCACTACATGTAATCACATATAAAATATTACACAATTATTCACACATAAGCTCACATAAGGGGGAAAACTACATCAGTTTGAAACCCTATTAAAAGTATTGGATATGTAGGAAATAATCAATGATAGAGGGGTATTTGAAGTCAGCTCAAATTCACTTGAGCACACTGACCCTTATTTTACAAGGTGACACACCCTAATTGGATGACCTATGTTTTTATCTATACATTGATATCTAGATTATGTATGCACAATATAAATAAAAAATATAAAAGGTGATAATAAAACCTAAAAATAATAGGTTGAATTTCTAGAAAAGAACCTTTTTTATATACATGATAAAAGTGTCACTTTTGGGAAATAAGCATCAATGCCAATGTTCCTATTTCAATGGTAGTGTCTAGGCTGATAGAGAGCTGATTTATAGAATCTGACGAATCATAGTTGAGCATCATCTTGATTGTATCTACACCTACGCTTCCCATATCTAATTTTACATCATTTAATAAGCTAATTATTATTAGTTCTTCATGATTAAGTAATCAAAATACTATCTGGCATTGCACTTTTTATATTTAGTATATTTTCATAATTTAACATTATATCATAATATTTTGTGAATTTGAATTATTTAATTAGCATGCTTGTAGAGTAGTATATTCCTTAGTTTATTAGGATATTCTACTTACCATTTTTTCCAAAAAGGGTTAAACATTTAGTAAACCTGACCTTTGAGTCTTCTTATGGCAATCCTAGATTGCTCTAGTTTTTAGCCTTCTAGATTTCTAGATTCTAATACTTATTCATTTTTTGATTTTATTAATTTTTATGTAACCTAGTCATAGTGATATAATAGGTGGTGTAACTATTGAACATATTGAGATTCATCTTCTATCAAAAAAAATGTGTCAAGATAATACCCTATCAAATTCTACCAATAATGAGAGTCAGTAATTCCAATTAGAAAAATACAAAAAAAAATAAAAATCATAGAGGATGAATATAATCATGAAAACAATGAAACACATGAGAACATTGAACATGAATAAGTAGGTCAAGATTGAGTTAAATCTATTACAATGTCTTGAGAGCATATTAATGAAAATCCTAAATATCTACAAAAGACCCTCAATACTATATTGGATACTTAAAAAGCCAAAAACATTAATAAAAAACCATTGATTTTTATTGATACAAATATAAAGGATACTAGATATACTTATCAAACATCACTTACATTAACCCTCCTTTAAATTACACCATTGATTCCTACATCTAGTGGGGGAACATGATATGTGTTCAGGCCATTGTTACCCAAACATTAAACAATTTTTTTTACATTCTCCCTAGGAATAATCATTACTTTAACTCAATTACTGGTTTCAATGAATACATAAACATAATAAGTGTTTTCATCCCCTTTGGTGACTTCTAAAATATCGAATATCCATCTTAATGGCTCTACTGTGAAAAATCTTATCAAATTTATTCAATCTTTAGAAGCTAAGGTTATAAATATTGAGCAGAATACTTCAAAATCAACTCATGATATTAGTTCACAAGATGTATTACATAATTTTCTTACACAAGAGATATATTTTCACCCTTTGACAACCAAATTTTTATCACCCAAGTTAACACTTTATGATGGAAAGGGTGATCCTAAATAACATCTATGATATTTATATGCAACATGTCTTAATTATATTTCTGTAGATGACATATATGGATTATATAACACCTAAGTATTGTACATTTGGGAAACTTAGACCTTGGTTGTTCCTCCTAGTTTTGGAGCTTTCCCACTTTTGTAAGTCTCACATATACTCTATACTGAGCCCATTATCCTATATAACTTTGTCCAACCAATCTTATATTAATAACCCAAGTATTCTATCTTTCCTAGAATGCTTAAAATTTACTTATCTTCCATCTCTATAAGTTATGAACTTGCACCTATTTTCTTGCTCCCTAGACTCTAATGTCTGATAGAAATAATAGCATCAACATTAGTGTCATGACCTAGTGAAAGTGCCCAGTGCCCTAAATTCATCCAATTTGAAAATAAAATATATCTTGATTATTGGATTAAGTGATTTAATGTGATTTATTTACTCTAAATGGATTGATATAAATACAATAGTAACCCTCATTCATTCCTCACTTGGAAATACCTAAAAAAATACCAAAGGGACCAAGGTAAATTATAAAAATCACTCTATCAAGCATTCATTTGAAAAAATATTCCCTATTTACATAATATTCATAGGCACAACACATATATAGGTGTGAAGTATTAAAGGAACAACCAGAGAGCTTGATTTTCCAAGTTACAAGGTAGGTCATTATTGTACTTTCTTTGTATAATATTACATGATTCACACACAAGCTAGCACATAAGGGATAACTAGATAAGTCTATGGCCATATTCTAGAGTATTAGCTATGTAAGAAATTCCCTCTAATAGTGGGATCTTTGGGGCCACCTTGACACCATATGCCCACTAACCCATTTTACCCAAGGCCACAATGATGATGAAGAACCAGGGTTTTATAAATTCATGAGGAGAGAAAATCCACGACCCAGATCTGAATGCACCAGAGTGAAGACAAATTCAAACCTAAAATCATCTAGGAGGTTTAATCTATTTATATTAGGTATTCTGTACATGGCACTTGCATTAAACCTAGATAGTAGAATTGATGCGACTGTCCCTAGATGTATTGAGTGTTTAGAGTACCAAAAGTGTTAGATCTATAATCTAATGGCTATTTCAAATCTATATCTAGATCCAACAATGTATTAAAATCATAACCAACTATGTATATTATTTGTTTTTCATTTCCATGCCTAACTTAGTTGTACTTTATATATTAAGCCTATACTCAACATAATAAATTTAGTGTATGATTATATCTAAGTTTAGAACTCAATTGGTTTGCTATAGATATGATTATCACCCTTGGGCATTATCATTTATATATTCTTAAAACTTAAAAAAAAGGATAGGATAATCCCTCTTATCCAAATTTAGGGTTAAACATTTGGTGAACTCGATCTTTGAACATCAAACCCCAGGTTAATTAGGGTTTTTTGTTCCTCATTAATGATTGCTATAATTTTTAAATCATGTTTGCCATGAACATATATGTAATTTATTTCATAATCCAATACCTTATAGTTTTTATGGTTTGCTACATTAGTTTCCTAGTTTGAGCCATCCAATCCATAAGGGATTCAAAACATGCATTTTTTCATCATCCTTATTATTCTAATGTTTATAATGAGAGGGTTTTAAAGTAGAAGTAACACTTAATCTCTCTCAAAAATCAATTTTGAAATGCCACAAAGCCAATATCTAGATGCCAACATGCATGCACTCAATCATTCATTCTACCTAAGTCTTATTCAAATCACAACAACCATCCTACACACATTATTCACCCATGACTTATATTGGATTTTGTATTCCATATTTTTACTACTAAAAAATGTAGGATTTCTCAAACTATTCCCACACCTATTAATATAAAATAGGTGCCTCCTAAACCTAAACTTGTAATAAAATCTAAGGGATGTGACATTATTGACCAATTGATCAATACACATGCAAAAATTTTAATCCTTGATTTCCTCAAACAATCTAATGTCTATAAAGATATCCTATATGAGGTATTATCTGAGATATGAATTCCAAGTAATATTGAACCTACTTATTTTTTAGATATTACAAAATATCTTAAGAATAATAAAAATCTCATCACCTTTGATCTAATAGATTAACAATTCAAAAATATTGTTGACCAAAATTTGCTTGTGTTTATACAAGTAAAAATGCAAATTAAAGGTACCAAAAGAGTGCTTGTTTATAATGGATCAAGCTTAAACATTTGTAGCATGCAATTCCTAACCACCATGGGTATTAACATAAAACTTATTCAAACCACAATTATTCACATAAAAGGGTTTACTAATTCACATATCCCTTTGGTTGGATAAATTACATTGGATGTGACCTTAAGACCAAAAATGATTTCAACTACCTTTCAGGTCATGTCTCAATCCTTACATTATAATTTATTTTTGTGAAGACCTTGGATAGATTTAATGAAATCTGTCCCATATACACTTCATATATGTGTAAAATTCATACATGATGGGACCAATTACTATGTGTTATTACAAAAACCTCATCCAACAATATAAGACTGAAGGATGCATACATAATGTGTCCATAATAGGCAAAAGGCAAAATCCTTCCTAAATTTTGGAATAAAAACATCCCTCAACATGACAAAATCATAATGATTTAAATATTGCTAATAATATTGATGGGATATATTTCCATTATATTGGGTTTGATCCAAAAAAGAAGGATACAAATTGCTGGACTACTTTTCTTGCACGATTGGAACATACTATAAATGAACTAATATATTATCCCTTGGGTATTGAATATCAAGGATATATTAAGTTACCCATTGCTTATGGCCCATGTGTTGAAGCTTCAACTATATGGATATTATCACATGAACCACATTTAAAAATTAAGTTTGGACAAAATTGGTTAGTTGAGTGGAACACTAAGATAGATACTACAAACATGTGTAAAATTTCATAATATGGGTATAGAGATTTGTATACAACATGACGAAAATGATTATTTTTATTCAACCATTAGCTTTAGGTAAACCATTACACAAAAAAACTAGATTTTTCTCACTGTGCTGATATAAACAAAGATTAAAATCCTTTATAGGTGGCCCGACACCTTTTGATGATGAGGAGACACTTGATTAAACCCATGACAAAATCCAAAATACCAAAAAATCAAAAACATTCAAAACTCAAAAAACTCTTTTGGCACCTACACATTCTATTATCTCCTTGGCATCTATCTATTATGTTCCATGTTGATGGATAACATACTCAGTTACTCCTACATACACGTGTGTCACACTTATACTTAAGTGTGATAATAGGCATACATAGATACATGATCTACTCTTATTTTATAAAGTTGATATTTATTTCTACTCATGTCATGTAGATGTTAGGGTCATTCGCTTCTTTTATATTGATACGTATATGTTATATTATTTGATGATCACTTTACATTATCATGTTTAAGCTTATATGTGTACTTACATATGCCTTTATCCATGATTACATCTTACACAAGATACTTGATATGCTATACATTCAATTTTTTTCCCTAACACACTTGATCCATGGGCTACTATGACATGTTTATGTTGGTTGCTTTTATTTTTACTTTATGCACTTGCTTGAATGTTTTACCTTGATATTATATTTTTTGTTTGAATATTTGAATATGATCCTTTACTTATGGCCCTTGTGCCTATGTATTCTTGATTTAAAATTTACATGTCATTTTTTGTTGTATGAAAATTTGAATATGTCATCCTTGATTTTATGGACATTTGACTGAGTCATGTCCCTTTGAGTCCACAACATTTTAACACATCCCTTATTAGTGTTCTCATTAGACCATCGCCTTTTGACTTGATTTTAAGTGCTCTTGTGTGTGTGTTTATTTACTTGTTGAGATTATATTATTACTATCTAGTCATTTTCATTATCCTTATCATGCATCTTAGGCCTACATGTGATCATATTGGTTCTATGCACTTCAATGTTATATTTACCTAGACATGTTCCTTTTATATGCTACATGGTTACATTCATAAACTATATAGTTTTCATATCCTTCTAAGGTGAGGTAATCACCAATTCATATCTTTACCTCACTTAAAAAGGGGGAATATTAGTGGGAACATGTTATAGAGGCATGTTCTCCACATTTGACACACTTTACAGATTTAATGGGGGCATGCTTTAGAAGTATGTTCTCCATAGTCATTCATCATATGGTACTTATATCAATTTTTAGATTTAGTGGGGGTATGTCATATAGGTGTTGACGTAGAAGATTGCACCCTTGGTAGGAGGCCGAGCTCCTACCTTCTTCATGCAACAATGGAAACTCCCCTCTTGCCTATGGGACCAACAAAGCTGGAGGGGCTAGTCTCTAGATGAGGGCTAGCTCCCTCTGATGAGATGCTGAAAACAGAACCTAAGCCTAAAAAAAAAGGAAAAGGTGATACACCAGAAAAGTGATGCACCCAGCTTGAACATACATTTTTCACCAAAAGGAAGCACCTATACACTTCATCTAAAGTGAGAAAACCTTCTACATCAGTGGGTCAGGGGTCCATGGAGATACAGGGAGGAAATAACTACTAGAGGCATTCTAGGACACACTGTAGAAGCCTATCCACTTCACCTACACTCCTCTAGGGACTCTTCTGACAGACTTGTAAAAGGAAACTCAAAATGCACCAGACATGCTAAAATCATTTTTCAAAAGCATTAATAAAATGACTTAACATAGAATCAACGCATAGACACATACTAAAGATGCAAAACTTAGAATGGAGGTAAAAATGTTGAGTTTCGATTCAAGGTAAATTTTTGGCAGCTCTGCCTTACAAGCCCCAAGAGATTTTTGGGTAGAGTTTTGCCTTAAGGTTGAGAGTCCATTTCTTCTCCAAATGAGAAGTTTACAATTTATAGAAAGAGAAAGAGCAACTTGGCACTTCCTAGGAAAGATTTTGGCATTCCTTTCTACAAGTGGCCCATGTGAGTTTTGAACCTTGGGAAGAGGAAACCACTATTACTAATGTCATTCTTTAGAAAAGCCCTGTTGGAACCATGTTGTAAAATCACCAAAATTGACTTTGGCATTCAAGAATTAATAAAAGAACATGGCCATGCCTCTTTCCTATAAATAGACTGCAATTTGTCCCCTTATCAATGCCAACTATAGAAAAATAGGTCACGCTGCTCACCTACAATAACTCGCCTTCCCTTCACCACTTGAATGCTTTGTTGTTTTTGCTCCTTGTCTTCTTCCTACTCTTTCAACCCTTAGGGGTGATCTTTTGGTGGGACACTACATTCCTTGGGCTCTTTCCATGATTGGTGCTCTCTTGATTCAAAAGCAAATGGCTATTCCACTATGTTAAAATTGATGTTCACGTGGCCATCACCCAACGACTAGTTCATCTGCTTAAATTTGACAGCTTTCAAGATGTCACCATCCTTAGGTCTTTTGTTTCGGGCTTTTTCCTCACAAATTTTCAATTTCAGGTTTTTTCTCGTGGACAAAAAGTCTACAAGAATTGGCCACTCTTTGTCCTTTTCTTTGAGCTCTTTGAAATGTTCTCTACCCTCTGCAAGGGCTTCTAGAATTTGAACTACCTTTTGCAAGGGCATTTGAACCCTCAACTTTAGGACACACCCTTGAACCAAGTTATTGAACCAAAATTGGTTCAACAGTTTAATCAGTTCAATAGTTCAAGGCTGCATGATGAGCTGATTGAACCAAGCTGATAATCTGTCCATTTGAACCACTTATTGAACCATTCACTTGAACCAATCCATTGAACCATTCTCTTGAACTAGTTCAATGGTTCAAGGCTACACATCAAACCTATTAAACTAACCCTTTGAACTTTTCTCACTTGCCTCAGCCATTGAACCCATGCATTGAATTAGAGGCATTGAACCAACACGTTGAACCAAGTGATTGAACCGGTTCAATGGTTCAATGCTGCATGCTGATAAGCTTGCCAACATGTTAAACTAAGCTGAAGCATTGAACTAAGCTAATGAACTAAGGCATTTAAACTTGCCAATGAACCAAACAATTGAACCAATTTGTTGAACCGGTTTAATGGTTCAACGAAGTGCACTGAGCCCATTAAACCTTGGCATTAAACTATCTAATTGAACTGGAAGCTGCTTGAACTAATGCCGCTAAACTAACTGAGTAAACTGGATGATTGAAATATTTAGTTGAACCAAGCGTTGAACTTGATCACTTGAACCCATGGTCGAACCAAGTGCCAATTGAACCAGCTAAAGCGTTGAACCAGGGCATTGAACTAGGTGATGAATTGAACCGAGCAATGAACCCTACATTTGAACTAAGACTGATTAAACCATATGATTAAACCCATGCTTTGAACTTGGCTGATGAACCAAACTGAAGCATTGAACTAAATGATTGAACCAAGGATTTGAACCGGTTCAATGGTTTAAAGATGCCAACTTTTCTTGATTTTCTTCAGACAAGAACTCGAAGTGCCTTGTAAAACCCATAACTCTATGAAACTAATTCTCCATGTGCTAAAGGATAAACCTGCAGAGTCTGTAGAAATCCAAAACCTATAGAGTCCATATATTTAGACTTATAGAGTCCATAGATTTAGACCTATAGAGTCTGTAGATTTAGACCTACAGAGTTCATAGAAATCCTATAGAGTCTATAGAAATGGTTAGATTCATGCAAAATCAAAAAATGAAATGGACTAGAATAGTAGGGACAAAAGGGGACTGATTTTTGGCCTGTTGGGAAAAAAATGGTCAAAAAATTGGCAACTCCCAAGGGAAGCATGCTTGCTATGCTTAAAGACCAGTTGCCTTGCAGTCCATTGGGCACAGAGTCAGATGCAACTTTGAAAAAAGTTAGCAACAACCCCAAAAGATATGAGAATCAAAACATGAAGCTTTTACCCCACACACAAAGGGAAACACACAAGGCTAAAAACACTACCTGTGCAAACTACACTTAGGGAAAATAGGAAAGATAACTGAAAACAAACTACTATATATAACTAACTAGGTGTTCTCGCCTCTCTCCTAGATCAAAGGGAAACTTCTCAAGTCCCCTCCCTGGTAAGAAGACTTATAGTGCTAGACAAGTGGCTAAATAAAAAGGATATCTGGTGACCTGCTCCTCTTGCCTATCACCTGGATTGGCTGGTATTCGCGTGGATCAGATTCAAACATGCTTTCAACATATATGTACTCTACTTGTCCTTAAAAGCTTATTGAATGCTGGTCCCTCATGCTGGTGCACTTCACTAAGAAATTAATGGCTGTTGGCTCATCACCATAAGCCCTTTGATATGTATAGTTCCTCTGTAATGCATCGTGCTCTGACTTGTTTCCTTCTACCTCATTGAAGATCCTATCAGACTCATCCTCTGCTCCCTCTTGGCCTTCTTGAAGAAGGATGATAGTTTTGATGTTTGAAAGAAAATCACAAACTGATTTCTCATCCTATAGAACATCACCTCTCTGTTGAAAGCTTTCTTCTTCAAGGCTTTCCTCTAGGAAAACAAACCTCTCCTTTTCCTCCTTGATGATCAGGATCTCTAGATGTTCAAAGGTATCCTCCTGATCCTCCTCCAACTTAGGCTCCTCAGTGTAGTCATCCTCCTCATCGAAGCAACAAGGAAGCTCATCAAATAAGGGGGGAGAGAGCTCACCATGCTTTTGTTCCTCCTCATACTACTAGAACATCCGCATGTATGCATGACCTGAGTCTTCTCCATTGCCGATGATGTCTTCACAAGGAGCATTAATGAAGATTTCTTCTTCATTATCACTCATGATAGCCTCTTGGGAAACTATAGGTTGGTTATTTTGCTCCTCACTCACCTCCTGTAGTACAAGTTCCTCCTTAAGAAGGGGTGAAGTGGGAAAACCATGTGGAAGAGGAGGAAGTCCTTGAGCTAGAATCAAATGATTCTCCTCTTTCCATTTGGTTAGCACTTCATCAATATCAGGTGTGGCTTGATATCTCTCTTGAAAATGTGTAAGTGGGGTGTGTTCAGAAATGGAATGCACCATTGGGTCTAAACTATCCATCACACACTGGCTGAGGAATCTCTCTTTAGGTTCCAACTCTGCAATTCTCCTAGCCATATCCACTTGGAAGAGCCTTTCCTAAAAGTTGCCAGCATCATCATGAGCAGGGGCAGCCTCATCTTTTTCAAGGTTTTGAGAAAAACCTTGCTTCTCCTCCTTCTTACCCCATGATTCTACCATTTTCCCCTAGTTCAGGATCTCAAAATTAGAATTTTGCTCTTGTGAACAGGTAGCAACTTTGTTTTCTCCAAGGTCCTGGGGCTCCTCCACAAGGTCTAGAAGTTCTAACTCTCTTTCAAGAAGCAGTCTCATCTTAGCCTCTAAATCTTCAATTTGCTTGGCTAGATTGTCCCGAAAGAGTCTTTCTTGGAGGTCACTAGCATCATCCTCTTCAAGGCTTTGGGCTGGTTCCTGGCATTCCTTCCTCCAACTTAGAATCTACACATCACGTTGAAAAACTTGGGGAGGTTGAGTAATGCTAGGAAGAGACTGTTGATGCACCAGAAGAGTCTCTAGAAGAGGGATGTGATAGCTCGTGGTATTCCCCCCAATGAAAGATTCACAATATAAGGAATTGAGAAGATTGATCTCCACGGGGGGTTGCTCTGATGCCCTTTGATATTGGAAAGCTAGGTGTATGGGATTGAGAGCAAATGCATCAGATGAGCTGGAGTGAGCAAGTGCTATCTGATAGAAAGGATTTGGTGCAAAAGAGGGGGATTTATTTAGGATAGGAGGGGGCACACAAGGCTGACTACCTTGAATAAATGGATTTCTCCATTTTACTACCTCCTACTCCATGGATTGTAAGGCTTGTGCTTGCCTAAACAAACACTCCTCTTTATACATCAGCTCCTACTGATATCCGTACTACTCCTCTAGTCTGCCAATCTCCATCATCTGCTTCTCAAATTCTAGGCCATTTCCCTTATCATTGTAGGGTAACTAGGAGAGCTGCTTGAGGGGATTACATAAATATTTGGAGCCTGATCTAGTCATATGAAGGAATACAAGGTCCGTGATTATTTGCAAAAGAATTATACATACAGAAAGTGATTTTTGATGGCATGAGGCTGCTTAATCAGATGATTCAACTCAGAGTCGCCATTGGTGTTTGATGCAAAAGCCTCTAAAGGCTGGTTGGTCGAAGAACACACCAAAAATTCTTCAACTCTATGGACACAACTTGTCCTAGCTGATCCCACCAGGCATGCTAGAAACTATTGACATAGAAGATTGCACCCTTGGCAGGAGGCCAAGCTTCTACCTTCTTCACACAATAATGGAAACTCCCCTCTCACTTGTGGGACCAACGAAGCTAGAGGGGAGAGTCTCTAGATGAGGGCTAGCTCCCTCTGATGTATCATTTAGGTCATGGTTTCTCCTACTGGTAACAAAAAAATGAAAAGGGGGGGGATGAAAAGGGAGAGAGAGATGCTGCAAATAGAACCTAAGCCTAAAAAAAAGGAAAAGGTGATACACCAAAAAAGTGATCTACCTAGCCCAAACATACACTTTTCACCAAAAGGAAGTGCCTATACACTTCATCTGAAGTGAGAAAACCTTTTGCATCAGTGGGTCAGGGGTCCATGGAGATACAAGGAGGAAATAACTACTAGAGGCATTCTGGGACACACTATAGTAGCCTATCCACTTCACCTACACTCCTCTAGGGACTCTTCTGATAGACCTATAAAAGGAAACTCAAAATGCACCAGACATGCTGAAATCATTCTGCAAAAGCATTAAGAAAATGACTTAACACAGAATCAAGGCATAGACACATACTAAAGATGTAAAACTCAGAATGGAGGTAAAAATGCTGAGTTTTGATTCAAGGTAAAATTTTGGCAGCTCTGCCTTACAAGCCCCGAGAGATTTTTGGGCCGAGTTTTGCCTTAAGACTGAGAGTCCATTTCTTCTCCAAATGAGAAGTTTACAATTTATAGAAAGAGGAAGAGCAACTTGGTGCTTCTTGGGAAAGATTTTGGTGCTCTTTTCTTCAAGTGGCCCATGTGCGTTTTGAACCTTGGGAAGAGGAAACCACTATTACTGATGTCATTCTTTAGAAAAGGCCTACAATCACCAAAATTGACTTTGGCATTCAAGCATTGATGAAAGAACATGGCCATGCCTCTTTCCTGCAAACAGACTGCAGTTTGTCCCCTCATCAATGCCAACTATAGAAAAATAGGTCACACCACTCACCTACAATAACTCGCCTTCCCTTCACCACTTGAATGCTTTATCATTTTTGCTCCTTGTCTTCTTCTTACTCTTTCAACCCTCAAGTGCGATCTTCTGGCGGGTCGCTACATTCCTTGGCTCTTTCCATGATTGGCACTCTTTTGATTCAAAAACAAACGGCTATTCCACTGTGTTAAAATTGACGTTCATGCGGCTGTCACCCAATGGCTAGTTCATCTACTTAAATTTGACATCTTTCAAGATATCACCATCCTCAGCAAAAGTCATCAGGTCTTTTGTTTTGGGCTTTTTCCCCATGGATTTTTTATTTCAGGCTTTTTCCCATGGACAAAAAGTCTGTAGGAATTAGCCGCTCTTTGTCCTTTTCTTTGGGATCTTTGAAACGTTCTCTACCCTCCACAAGGGCTTCTAGACTTTAAACTACCATCTACAAGGGCATTTGAACCCTCAACTTTGGGTCACACCCTTGAACCAAGCCGTTGAACCAAAATTGGTTCAATGGTTCAATGGTTCAAGGTTGTGCACTGAGCTGATTGAACCAAGTCGATAATCTATTCATTTGAACCACTTGTTGAACCGTTTACTTGAACCAATCCATTGAACCATTTACTTGAACCAGTTTAATGGATCAAGGCTAAGCATCAAGCCCATTGAACTAACCCTTTGAAATTTTCTCACTCACCTCAACCATTGAACCTGTGAATTAAACTGGAGGCGTTGAACCAAGTGATTAAACCAATGCATTAAACCAAGTGATTAAACTGGTTCAACAGTTCAATGCTGTACACCGATAAGCTTACAAAAGTGTTGAACTAAGCTGAAGTGTTAAACTAAGTCGATGAACCAAGGCATTTGAACTTGTCGATGAACCAAATGATTGAACCAATTTGTTGAACCAGTTTAATGGTTCAATAAAGCGCACCGAGCCCATTGAACTTTGGCATTAAACTGTCTGATTAAACTGGAAGTTTCTTGAATTGATGCCACTAAACTGATTAAGTGAACCAAATGATTGAACCATCTAATTAAACCAAGCATTGAACTTGACCACTTGAACTTGTGGTCGAACCAAGTGCTGATTATACCAGCTGAAGCGTTGAACTAGGGCATTGAACTAGGTGATGAATTGAACCGAGTGATGAACCCTACATTTAAACTAAGCTCGATTGAACCATATGATTGAACCAATGATTGAACTAGTGCTTTGAATGTTGTCGATGAACCAAGCCAAAGCGTTGAACCAAATAATTGAACCAAGGCTTTGAACCGGTTCAATGGTTTAAAGATGCCAACTTTTCTTGATTTTCTTCAGACAAGAACCCGAAGAAGCCTTGTAAAACCTAGAACTCTCTGAAACTGATTCTCCATGTGCCAAAGTACAAACCTGCAGAGTCTGTAGAAATCAAAAACTTGTAGAGTCCATATATTTAGACCTATAGAGTTCATAAAAATATTGCAGAGTCTGTAGAAATGGACAGATTCATGCAAAATCAAAAAATAAAATCGTTTAGAATAGTAGGGACAGAATGGAACTGATTTTCAGCCTGTTGGGCACAAAATGGTCAATAATAGGCATGGCTTCCACACATTTATAGGTTTTAGATTTAATCGGGGCATGATTTGGAAGCAATTTCTCCACACTCATTTAACATATGGTACTTATATCATTGTTTAGATTTAGCAGGGGCATTTCATATAGATATGGATTCCACACATTAATAATTATTAGATTTAGTGGGGGCATACTTTGAAAACATGTTCTCCATACTTATTTAGTATTCAATATCTCTAGATTATAGTGGGGGCATGTTTTGGAAACATATTCTCCACATTGATACTTATATCAGTTTTTATATTTTCTCCATATATAGTGGGGGCGTGCTTTGGAAGCATGTTCTCCACACTTACATAGTTTTCAAAAATTGACCAAAGAAAATAGTTATATGATTCAGATTCATAGTTGTGGCAAAATTATATACATTGGTACCATTGTTATACATAGTTTCAACATGAGACATATCTAAGGTGAATATATTATGTAATGTGTGCCTAATAATGAAAAATACAAATCAGTATTAGATTCCAAAACTCTTTTATGGATTGTTACCATATCATGGACTTTTTTTACTAATACCCCATATATTTTTATGGAATTTTTTAAGCCAATATATTATAGTAGTTCATTCAATTTTTGGTATGGTTGAGGTGGTAAAAAATATCAATATTTCCAAGTTTTTAGGTTTGATTTGATTGTAGCCTCACTAGGTTATACATATCATTTGGTTACATGGTTAAGCTAATCTCAATTTATTGGTGGAAACTCACTTTTAAGAAAAGATTAGGGACATGGGCCTTCCAATATATATCTATCTCTCTATCATCTCCTTGGATATATACACTTTAGGGATTTATCTATATTTTTCCTAATCTTATTTTTAGAGAAATACAATAATACATCCTTTTTAAATCAACTTTCCAATAGGCAAGGTGATTACATCAATACATGTGTACTTATAAACCTTGATATTTCAATTTCAATCAATTTCAAGTACTTTCATCCTAGATTATATGCATTGATTATATACTATAACATGCTCTTCGTTACAAGCTAGTCACCAATAAAGCATTCAAGTTGGGAACACACAAAGACAACACTCCTCGGTATGCATTCCTTTCGTTTAAACTAGGAATTTAATTACTAGGTTAAGGAGGGGATGTAAATGATACTTATGGATTATATATCACCTCAATCTTATACACTTAATAAATTTAGACCTTGGTTATTCCTCTTAGTTTTGGACTTTTCCTGCTTCTTCCAATCTTACATCTACAGTATCTTGTGCCTCTTGCCCTATATATCTTAGTACAACCAGTCTTATGTTGATGACCTAGGTCTTCTATCTTACCTAGAATGCTTAAAATGTACTTATATTCCATCTCTATAAGTTCTGAACCTATATCTATTTTTTTCTCCCTGGACATTAACATCTGGGATAGACACTAGTATCAACTTTAGTGTCCTAACTTGATGCAAGTGTCTAGTTCCCTAAATTCATATAATTTAAAAATAAAATGTATCATAATGTTGGACTAAGTGATTTAATATGAATTATTTAATCCAAAGGGATTGATATAATTAGAAGATCAACCCTCATTCATTCCTCACCTCACAACACCTAGAAAAATACCAAAGATACCAAGACAAATTATCTAAAACACTTTATGAAAAATTAAATTGAAAAAATCTTCCTTATTTATATGCTAGTCATAGGTACAACACATATATGAGTATTAAGTACTAAAGGATTAACCCAAGAGATTGATTTTCTAAGTTACAAGCTAGGTTACTATTGCACTTCTTTTACATAATATTGCATGATTCACACATAAGACAACATGTAGGGGAGAACTACATGAGTCTAAGGCCTTATTTTAGAGTATTGAATATTTAGGTAATGACCTCTAACAATAGGGTCTTTGGGGTTATCTCAACACCATGTTCCTACTAACCCATTTCCCCCAAGGTTATAATGATGATGAAGAACTAGGGTTTTATAAATTCATGAGGAGTGATAGTCCATGACCTAGAATTGAATGTACAATAATGAAGGAAAATTCAAACCCAAAAGCATCCAAGTGGTCACAAATATTTTTATAAGGTATTATATACATGAAAATTACATCAAACCTAAATAATAGTGTTGATGCAACTATCCCTGACTAACATTAGTGTCCAGAACACTAGAGGCATCGGATCTAGAATTTGATGACTATTCCAAAACTGTCTTCATGCATATTTCATACTTATTATATATCCAACATTGTATTAGCATTAAAATCAAGTATATTACTTCTTTGTCATTTCCATGCATAGCTTTGTTGTTTGTTATATATTTAACCTAGACTCAACATAATAAATTTAGTGTTTGCTTATATATAAGTTTGACACTCAATTGACATGCTATAGATCTGATTATCACCTTTATGAATTCTTATTTTTATATTATTAAACCTTAGACAAAAAAGGATAAGATAATCCTTCTTATCCAAAATTAGGGTTAAATATTGTATATTCATCCTTTGATCTTATATTTGAGAATGAGGTTCTACACACCCATATACACATTCCTTTCCTTTAAACTAAAAATTTCATGACTAGATTAAAGGGGGAAAAATAAATGATATTTATGGATTATATAGTACCTCAGTCTTGTACACTTGACAAACTTAGACCTTGTCTATTCCTCTTAGTTTTGGACCTTCACTAGTTCCATAAGTCTCTAATATGCTCTAACTTATTACACTTGGCCTATATATCTTAGTATAAATAGTCTTATATTGATGACATAGGCATTCTATCTTACTTGTAATTCTTAAAATATACTTATATTCCATCTCTATAAGTTTTAAACTTGTACATACTTTCTTGCTTCATGGAAACTAATGTCTAGGATAAACACTAGTGTTGATGTTATTGTCCTCACCAAATGTTTAACCTTAAATTTGGATAAGATGTATTATCTTATAATTTTTGGTGTAAGGGTTAATAAAATAGAAAAAAAATTCATAAGGGTGATAATTAGATCTATATTAGGCCATTTGAGTGTTAAAATTATATAGAAACATACATTGAATTTATTATGCTAAGTATAGGCTAAATATAGAAATTAAAACTACGATATGCATAGAAATGACAAATATTTAATACACTTAGCTGATTATAATACTAATATAGTGTTGGATCTAGAACATGAAATAAGATGGTTCTGGAATAGTCATCAAATTCTGGATCTAATGCTTCTAGCTCTTTAAACACTAATGTCATCCTGGGACAGTTATGTCAATGCTATTATTTGGGTTCAATAGAAGTCTCTTTTATGAAATACCTATTAGAAATAGATTATACCACCTAGATTCTTTTAGGTTTGACTTCATCTTCACTCTAGTTCATTCAGATCTAGGTCATGGGCTGTCATTCCTCATGAATTTGTAAAACCCTAGTTCTTCATCATCATTATAACCTTAGAGAAAAATGGGTTAGTGGGCACATGGTGTTGAGTTGACTTCAAAGACCCTGATGTTATAGGTATTTCCTATATAGAAAATACTATAGAAGAAAAACTCAGACTCATTTATTTCTCCCTTACATCTTTCCTTGTGTGTGAATCATGTAATATTATGCAATGTAAGTATAACAATGACATAGCTTGTAAGTTGGAAAATCAAGCTCTTGGGATACTCATTTAGTACTTAAACCTATAGATATATTGTACCTATGACTAGTATGAAAATAGGGAACATTTATTCAATTAAATACTTGATAGAGTGCTTTTGATAAATTGCCTTGGTCTCTTTGGTCTTTTGCTAGGTATTACCAGGTGAAGAATGAATGAGGGTTGATATTTTATTTTTATCAATCCATTTGGTTAAAATAAATAACATTAAATCACTTGGGCCAACCATTAAGATACATTTCATTTTAAAATTGGATGACTTTAGGGCACTAGACACTTACGTCGGTCAGGACACTAACATTGACACTAGTGTCTATCCTGAACATTAGTGTCCATGAAGCAAAAAAATAGGTATAGGTTTAGAACTTGTAGAGATAGAAGATAAGTACATTTTAATCATTCTGGTTAAGATATAAGACTTGGATCATCAACATAATATTGGTTATACTAAGAGATATAGGCCAAGGGGAATAAAATAGAGTAGATGCAATATTGCAAAAGTGAGAAAGGTCAAGAATTGGGATGAAACACTAAGGTCTAAATTTTCCAAGTGTATAAGATTGACGTGTTATATGATATCTAAATATCAACTACATTTTCCAATGATAAACTCTTGACCAAATTATTTCTAATAAGCTTAAAGGATTATGTTTCAAGATGGTTCTATTGTCTACCAATACAATTAATAAAACCATTCAAACCTCTATTGGATCATTTTTTAGCACATTTATCTATCAATATTACTAAATATATGTCATATGAAAAAATCAAAAAGATACAGAAAAGAATAAATGAGCCCATAAATGAATATGTTTTGAAGTACAAGATAATGTTGGCCAAAATGACAAATCCAATGACAAATAAAGAAATTCAAGATATCTTCAAGCAAAGTTTGCTTGCCCCACTACATGAGTCTATTATCTTTAACAAGTTTAAATATTTTTATGACTTATTCCATATTATTCAAGATTGATAAATGAAACTCATTGCATCGAATGAGCTTATATATATAGCCAACACAGTGATTACATCTAATACCAAGTTTCATATCAAACCAAGCTATAAGGTCAAACCTATATAGGCTTAGAAGGAAGAAACAAAAATGGTGAATCTAGTGTCATAATAACCTAATCAACTCATCTAATGCACCTAAGATAAAATTTACATGATTACCTAGGTTTCCATTTTCGCTCCTTAAGAATATAATGAAGTGTCATCTCATATCTCTACCTCCTCACTTAGTGGTTGATACAATTCAATCTTTAACAAAAGGATATGATGCAAATTTTTTTTGTGGCTATCACTAATGTGATGGTATTCCAAAAATATATGTTTCAAGTTAAATCACTTTATACAAGATCTCATCAATAGTGAAATGATCACATTTGATGATTTACCGAAGGATTCATGATCATAACATGGTGAACATCAAAACCAAAAGATATTCAACAATATATTATAAGATAATTCTAAATATATACCAAAAGTGAAAATGGAATTTAATGCACATCCTCCTCTACCACATTATGGGCACCCATTATATGGGATTATTGGCACACTTGCACTCAAGATACCTCCTATGGTTCATAGGCCTTCTATTACATTTGATGATAATGAAATTATGGATGATGACTCAAATCTTCACTCATTATTTATTAGTGCACATATTAATCATCAAATTATACACAGGTTTATGGTTGATAATGGTTCTAGTGAGAATGTATGCACTATGACATTACTCACACATTTAGGATATATACATAATTTATACCCTTCAAACAAGATATTCAAAACATTTGATGGAAAAGCATAAGATTTTTTTTGTGAGATTAATTTTTATTTATAAGTTTATCCAACACATGTGACAATAAAATTTTAATTTATACCACACATAAGAGTATTTGATATGTTATTGGGATGACCTTCGATTCATAAGTTCCATGTAATACCCTCTAAAATTCATAAATGTCTAAAGTATATTCATATGAATAAAGTAATCATAGTTTCAAGGGTTCAATATGAACATCCATTACAACAAGATAAGTTTATTCCAAGATAACTAATAATATAACTTGATAAGGTTAATAATGAGCAAAAGGGTAAGCAAAAGGTAATCCCCTTTTGTAGGCAATCAATACTTGATAGGCCATTACATCAAAGATACATAGTGGATTCCAAAAAGTCCCCATATACACCTACATCACCCAACCAATTGTTGAGATCAGATCAACATGTTTCAAAGGGGGTAAAAAGACCCAAAATTATAGTTATATCAAAAAAATAATAGATCACTAAGCAATTGGTTTCATAAACCACTACAAATTTTACTACTGCTTTACAACCACATAGCCCTATGAGGCATGACCAATTTGTTGTACCATATTATTGGTCTAGATCACCCTATACACATCCTTTAGATGGGATCAATGGATATATATCTCTCCCCTAAAATCTCAAATATTTAAACAAAAATAAAAAAAATACAAAAATAATCAAATAAATCAAAAATACAAAAAATATTTAGCATTTCACTTTGTTGAGGTCAACATACCCCCATTTCTGAAAAATGGGGACCCTTGTTTCAAATTGTGAAAATTTATACCTTAAAATTGAAAATTAACTTGATCAAAGTACCTTTGGCATGTTTGCAGTTAATTCTTTATTTCAAGATCACCCATAGCTAGTTTAGTTAGCATATTCATTCATGATTCTAGTTTCATATCACCTAAATTTGCTAACATTAGGTTTTTATGTTTTAGGTTATAGGTCTAATGGAGTCCATTTCGAATGATCAATGTCTAGGGTTCCATATATTAATGTTAATTTGATATTTTACTAATCTTGGGTCTGTTGAAAATCAAATTGAAGTCATGTTAATCATATAAAATCCCTTATTTAAATCACCCTAACTTAGGTCCCTTTGAATCAAATTCAAATTTTGTGGGAATGATTAATCATGCCATGGACTTAGTTGAATATTTATCCCAAGGTTTAGCCATGTTTATTAACATGACCAAACCTTAGTGTAAAAAATTTATGTTTGGTCCCTTCATGTCTGGAGCCCCCATTAGTCCCTTGCATTTCCACATGGTCTAACTAACCACTACATCCTTTTGTTATGTTTTAGACTTAATCTAAAAGCCTTGTCCTAAGAATTTATACCATTTCTTTTATTATGTGTGGGGTCCCCTTTATCAGGTTTTAAAACCTATTTTAAAGATTATATCCTAAGTTTTTAGTGTTTATCATCATGAATAAAAGCATATTCTAAAATATTTAACCTAAGTTATCTATATTTCTTCAGGCTAACTTAACATTATTTATTATTTATGAGATTGAAAATATGTATTTATTTAGGTAGAGTTGATCAGACAATGTGAGATAAATTCAATAAGTCAAGAACCTCGATCAATGATGCACATTCACTTAGGTGAGTTGATGAAATAATGTGCAATCATAGTTGGAAAGTCAAGCCATGACCACAAATTTAAAGTCCAAGCATGTCCCTTAAGGTTGATGGTATGTGGCCAAGCGTACACATTTTGATCGATAATATGTAATAAGTCAAAGCTTCAATGGAGTCTCAA
Source organism: Torreya grandis (assembly GCA_037957365.1). Classification (NCBI taxonomy): domain Eukaryota; kingdom Viridiplantae; phylum Streptophyta; class Pinopsida; order Cupressales; family Taxaceae; genus Torreya; species Torreya grandis. The sequence goes on from JARHVA010004905.1 coordinate 52,713, forward strand.
GACAGTGATAAGGTGAAAAGTCTCACACTCATAGCCAAAGAACACTAAAAAACCAATGGTGTTTGACCTTATATATTAATACCCAATGGATCACATTGATCTGACCAATCAAGATTTGATGATGTGTAATGAGGGTTGAAAATACAAGAGCCCTAAGGATAACTGTGAAGGTGATAAGTGGCATAACTACATATCATGAATTAAAGTTTGAGCATCTTCCAAAGATCGATGATACATAGCTTGTGTACACATTCTGATCAATGATCCATAGAGAGAAGGGTATAATATAATAGATCAAGTTTAATGGTGTGTATTTTCTTAGTCATAAAGGATCTGATGGTGTGATATAGAGGTTGATAATTCAAAAAAGTAGGAATAAATATAGTGATGATAAGTGTCACAACCACAAGGAATGTCACATAGCATCTAATGGCATTCGATATTTTAGATCGAGATCAATGGTTTGCACTGATCTATGCAAAAGGGAATCCAATAGGATGAGATAAAAGTGGATTTTTTAAAAGATAATGGTCACTTTTTAAATATTAATAAGTAAAGTGCCATAAAAATACCACAAAGATGCCATAAAGCTCATTGTTTGAACTAGCTGATGCCACTAAAGCACTAAAAAGACCTTAAAAAGAGACCTAACATGCATTAAATACCTAATTCAACCCTATATTGATCATAATCAAGCCTTAGAGAGTTGAATTATGATCTGTTCAAGAAAAATTCAATCTAGAATTTAAGTGCAGACCAATAGTGAGCAATTTGAACAAATTCATGGACACTATGGCAAATTGCAAAAAGTTCTTACTCTGCACCATCTTTGGGTAATGATAAATTCTATCAACATGACTATGCATGAAGATCTTAAGCCATGGATTGTGTCTCTATAAAAGGAAGAGGAGAAAATAATGGCTTCCTAAGGTGCATCAAGTGGATCACAAATAGAATCCCTAGCTCCAAAAGTGACTCAATCATTAGTGTGGGAACAATGTAATCTAGAGACCACTATCTTGGAAAGAGTGACACAAAAGGAGGCCATGATTTATGAAGAGGAATTCACCTTTCAAAAAGTGGAACCATTCACTAGTTTGAATATAGTAGAAGGATAGAGGCCTAGTGAGGTTCCTACATTTAAAGATGACCCATTGAAGTTAGATCTATCATAATTTAATTAATTTTAGGTTGTCATCAAAGACATGATGAAACAATAGAAGAATTTAGAAGAGACTGTAATCTTGTCAATCCAAGAAGATATACTTAAGCTTTAGAACACTATGTTTGACTTATTCAATTCCTTAAATTTAGTTAGAACTAAAAAAGAGGTAATAAGTAAGCAAAATTCCATGACTATAGGCTAAGTTGGCTAATGGAAGGAAACTAGTTATCAAGTAAAGGATTTGATCAAAACCTTAACCAAGAACCAAATCCCTAAATTTAAAACAATCAATGTAGCTCATTTGAACATGGACATGGCTATATTAGTGAATATGATCAAATCCCTAAGTAGCTAGTCCATACAGATGGAGGACATTTTTGAGGAACTCAAACAATAGGAAGATAAGATGCTACACATATTGGAAAACTTAATTAAATAGCCCACCTCACTTAGTCATTTGGACATTATCAATGATGAGGAGTTCAAGCATAAAACTTCTTAATTCATGTAACAAGGAATCAAATACAAGGAAAGATAGGGGATGATAATAAAAATTTCATGGGCCTACTATTGTCACCTGAGGAGAATATAGGAGATGCTAGGAGCATCAAGAAGGCCTTGGAAAGAGCTGAAAAAGACATCAATAACCTAGGAAATCAAGAAAGAGAGATATTCATGAGACCCATTGTTGACCTCCAACTGATCAATGAATAAAATAAAGATCTTGTAATGAAGGCAAAAGGCTGCAACAACACTAGGATCCCAAATTTAATTGGATTAGGAATATTCTTTTACAACTAGCATTATATATTTTTGAAATGGAATATTCTTTTTATAAATGCATCTATAACTTGTAAAGTACATTGCCTATAGGTTAGTATATTAGAAAAGGTCATTTTTTCTAGAATGTAATAGAAAGGATAGCTGTCCTATACACATATACAAATGTAATTTCTCATTACTACCTTGTATACCTCATGAATTGTCTATAAAAAGAGGTATTGCTAATTGTAAAAGGGAGAGTTTTTTGGAGCCAAAAACTATTTGTAAATGTCGAGAAAACTAATATAGTTAAGGAGTTCTGCAAAGTTTTTCCACATTTTCTTGTGTGAATTTCTATCATGGTTTTTCTCTCATTTGTTTGATCCTATCTTCAGATTTGATTGGTTATTATGAATTCTAGATGTGAATATTTAAATGCAGAGTTGCTAATTTGTGCTAATGCTAGATTATTTGAAAGTTCTTAGGTTTATTTCACTTCTTTTTACTCTTCTTGAATATGAGATAATGCTATTTGTTTGTAGCGGTGAAATTCTTACAGTGAACCTAGTTCTTATTTGCATCTTTTCATACCTTCCTTAGAAATTTGCATGATGTGTGATAGGATTTGAGCTTATGCTACTTCATGTTGCATATTGGTTAAATTCATGTTTAGATGAAATTGGAACTTTGTCATAATGTTTGAAATAAAGATAAACACCACCTCTCTTTTCTACCCTACCCTTATTTTTACTCCTTTTTTACCAATTCACCTTAGATTAGTTTCATTGTGAATATTCATCATATTTAGATTTAGACTTAGGTATTGATCATAATTCACTCAGATTAACATAGGTTATCTCCAAAATCAAAGATAAACTATTAATCCATAGTATCTCCAAACCACCAACTAATATAAATTTATTAAATAGTCAACTTGTTCTACCTCTATTCCACTAAGGATAATAGGATTATCATAACCAAAAACTGATGAAATAGATTCTTTGGATCCAAAAATGAGAAGTGTTTCTTAAAAACTATACAAACCTAATGATACATTTAGGTGCATCAATAGGGGAAATTGGTGCTAGAAGAAGGGCCTTAGTTATATTTTTAAAAATTTGCAACATCTTTACCAATTTTGGTGAATTTTGTTTAAAGATTGATGTATTCTTTGCATATGTATGTTTATTTTAGCATATTTGTGTAAATATCATTGATTTTAATGGTTTTAGACCAATGTTTATGCTTATTTAGACAAAGAGAGATATTATTTGGAGATCCATGAGTAATTGTGGTAAATATAGCTTAAGATCTATGAATCCAAGATGTTTGAGGTTAGTAATAACGACTTTGTTCAAAGATTAATTATATCTCTACAAATTTGAGTTTATTTAAGCTTGAAACATGTAAATATCATTCATATTTATGTGTTTGGACACATATTTGAGTTAATTTAGTTAAATATTGATGTCCTTTACTATTATTTATACATATTTGTGCAAACTTTGCTTAATGTGCAAGTTTGATCATTATTCTTTGTAAAGATAAGACTCACACATCATATTTTAAATAGGGTTCAAAGATCTTAAGCTAAAATTGCTAAGGATAAGGACTAGCTCATGTTCAGAGATAAGGGTTCCCCTCTTTTCATTATAAGTTAATAGGAGAGATAGGCAAGACAAAGGTAACTGTAGACTTTCAAAATCTCAACAAACTTCACCAATTCAAGGTGATCCTATGTTCAATCCCTATCAGGGTATGGCTTAGCTAGGTGATTCTTTGATCAATGTGCTAGTTGTGGTACATGACCACCCTCATAATCTCAAAAGTTATTTACCTACTTTTAGTCCTAATGGTGTTGTAACTATTGAATAACACATTAAAATATTCAAAGCTGATTTAAGAGTTTTGAATGTTGTTCATGAAGATGTAGCATGCAAATTATTTCCATTTACTTTCAAAGATACTGCATATGAATGGTTCTTTTACCTTCTTGAAAACTACATAGCTAGCTAGAATTATTTTAACAAAATATTTATTGATTAGTTTGGTAAAATCATTAGTCCCTGTGTCCTTTACCAAAAGTTTACCACAGTTAAAAGAGACTCAAATGATTCCATAAGAGCATTTAATGCCTAATTCTAGAAAATGTTTGGTAGAACCATAGCCCCTTATAGACCTGATGAGGATTTAGCCTTAGAGATCTACAAGGATGCATTGGATCACATGAATTTTGTGTTTTTCAAAAGATTTACTCAAATAATTAACACATTGGCCTTAGCATATGCTAAAGTTATGATCATTAATGACGAAATTCAACCCCATGTCCAAATGGCATACAATATTCCCATTATCAATCCAATTTTTCCCATTCTAAATTTTATACCCAATGCTAATAAAAATATGCCTTCACTAAACCAACTTCTAGTTTTGAACCAACTACATTTAAGTCATGCTCATCCTAGCCAAATCCTAGGATTCTTAAATAATGCTACAAGTGGATCTAATACACAAGACCAAAGAGCTCTGGTGCCAACCATTAACACTATTAACACTCAAATTCATAATTTTTAGTCCCCAAAGAATGAAAATTCTTCTATCTTAAAGATGGTTCAAAATATGAGTACTGACTTTCTTCAATTATAGATTCAAGTTGGTAATACTGGGGAAAGTTCTAGTAGAAGTTTCTCATATCAAAGGTTTAATAGGCCTAATAACATGTTTCACAATGGTAAAAATAACAATAATGGATCATTAGGTAAGAAAAATAACCCTAAGATTAACATTTGTGATGTTACATTAATTGAATATTGCAAGGTCCACAACACTTCCAAGCATGGTGAGTTGGAGAGAATTTTCTAATGTTTTTGAGTTGTTTCAAGATGAGTTGAATACTCTGAAAAGTGGATCTAATAGAGACAATTTTATAAGTACATCTGGATCTTCCAAGTCATCCAAATTTGTAGATTCAACCCTAATGGTGGATACCTTTGACTTCCCACTCCTAGAAGAGATTGAGCCTGAGGATAATCATGAGGAGGTTCATTCCTTCTAGTAGTATTTGAAGAAGACCTATCCTATGAGGAATAGGGAGTAGAAATAACCATTTACAACTTTAACTCCACGCAATAACTTTGGCACTCCTCTTATATCCTCTAGATGACAACAACCCTGAGCCTCTAAAGGGAAGTACCTCTAAACATAATGTTGATTCAACTAGTTCTTTTGCCAAGGGTGGGTATAACATAGTTAAAGATATGAAGAGGGTTAAAGCTAACATCACACCACATGAGCTAACTCAAATCATTGATTAGAGATATTTGTTACTTGAATCTCTATCTAAGAAGCCTAGTAAGTCACCCAAAACTATAAATGCTAATGATTCTATGCACAAAAATAAAATGATGTCCTACCTTTCTTAATGATAGTAGAATATTTGGTAAGAACTTTCATAACTATTTAGTAGACTTAGGTGCATCAAAATCATGCTTAAAATTTGTAGCAATGTTTGACTCTACTCAATTGGATAAGTCTAGGGTGAAAGTAATTGGTGAATTATTGAATGTTCACATTTAATTGATTCTAAACCAAGGATAATTGACATCCAAATATGCATATGAGATTATACTAAGTAGAGACTAAACTATATCTCTTTCATAACTGACTATTGCCACAGTAGTTCCAAATCAGATCAAGATAAAAAGAGAACCTAAAATGAAGCATATTATTACTAAATACAATGTAACCAATAAGAGGGTATGGTTAACTTAGATTTGGGTGTTTACACTTTTGAACCCCTAAGGTATGTGATTATAGAGAAACTCTTATTATGCCTAAAATATGGAAATTATATTTTGATGGTATAGGATGTAAGTCTAAATCAAGGGTAGGAATTGTTTTAATTAATCCTATTAGGGAATAATTTAAATACTTCTTATCAACTCCATTTTTCATGCACTAAAAATTTGGTAGAATATGAGGATCTAATCTTAGGTTTATAATTTTCCATCAAGCACAAAGTCAAAGAACTACTAGTTTATGGTGACTCAGAACTAGTGGTTAACTTAGTAAGAAGTAAGTACCAATGCAAATTTACTTACCTCAATAAATATAAGTTTAAAGTATGGGACTTGATAGAGTACTTTGATGCCTTTAACATTATCTCTATTCTTAGGGTAAATAACTAAGCTACTAATGAGCTAGCCTCAGTTATAGCTAATCTTATACCCAACTAAGACTCTAAACTAGGAAGCTTTAGTGTTAAATTGGTTCCTTAGCCCTCAATTCCAAATAAGATCAACCATTTTTAGGTATTTAGTGATGACTAATAGATCTTAAAATTCATGAATAGTTCAAGAGTGTTCAAGGCCCACATCATTGATGAAGATGATGAAAATACTCTTGATAAAGGCAATATTGATGACAATATCATCCAACTAAATGAAAATAAGATTTCAAAGGGAATTATTTCCCTAAAAATATTATTTGACATAGATAAACTATATGGGAATATCAGGGTTCCCAAATTAAATGGGAAAGATTACAATGGTATTGACCTAGGTTCCCAAGGTCAACCCCAACTAGTAAACATTAGTACAACCACCACTAGTGAAGAGTTAAGAAGAGCTATTGAAAAAGTATATATATGTTGTATCATGGTCATATGAGGACCTAAAGATATTTTTTCCTAAGTTCATAGCTCATACCATACCACTAAAATAAACTTTAAGCCTTTTAGGCAAAAACAAAGACCTATCAACCCTATCTTAGAACCTATGATCTATAAAAAAACTTAAAAAATTTTTAGATAGAAGGATAGTGTTTACCATTAGGAAATCCACTTGGGTAGATAAATTAGTACCACTTAATAATAAAAATGGGGAAGTCAAATTGTGTGCAAAATTTATAAATCTAAATAGAGCATTTGATAAAGATAATTATCCCTTGCCTTCTCTTGACCAAGTAATTCAGATTGTTAGTGGTTCTATCATGATGTCCTTCCTTGATGGTGTTTAAGGATATAACCAAGTACTAGTGAATAAGGAAGACAAATTAAAACTACATTCACTACTAAGTGGGACACCTTTGCCTATAAAATGATGCCTTTTGGATTAATAAATGTAGGTACAACTTTCCAAAGAGCAATGGACCACACTTTAAAGGGATTGATAAGTAAGTGTATTATCATTTACATGGATGAATGAATTGTCTTTTCAAAGAATATGGAAGATCACATCATGCACTTATAATAGGTATTTGAAATATGTATAAGGTATGTAATTTATCTCAATCCAAAGAAAAGTATTTTTTATATTACTGAAGGAAAATCATTGGGATATGTTATAAATAAAGAGGGAATTTCTATAGACCCAGATAGAATAGATACCATATCTAAAATAAAACCCCTTAATATAAAAAAAATTAAAATCTTTCTTTGGTAAGATCAACTTTGTGAGGAAGTTTATTTATAATTTTGTAAAAATAATGAGACCTTTGAATGACATGTTGAATAAAGATGCTAAGATCACTTGGAATGAAGAGACCAAAAAGGCCTTCAAGGAAATTAAAGAAGTAATTAGAAAAACCCCTATGATGATAAGTCCAAACTTTACTAAAGACTTCTATCTTTACTCTTTTTCTTATGAACATATAGTTGTAGTTGTCCTAACTCAAAAGATAGATGGATGTGATCATCCTATCACTTTCATGAATACTAATTTTAAAAATCCTAAATTTAATTATTCTCTTATTGATAAGTTATCATGTTTTCTAATCAAGGAAGTGAATAAATTTAGGCATTATATCCTTAGAAATAAGGTACATGCAATACTACCAGACCTTGACACTAAGCTCATGCTGAGTCAATGTGAATTTGGAGAAAGCATAGGTAAGTGGATGTCTATTCTCTATGAATATGATGTAGAGATGAAGACTACAAAGTGGGTAAGATGCCAAGGTTTAATTTAGTTGATTACCAATACTAATCCCAAATTGAGTGTTATATAGGTAGAACAATTTTTTTTTAGCCTAATGATTGGTATGATCGTATTGCTTATTTAATAATCAATCGTTATTGTCTTGCAGGATTAAATAGAGAGAAAGAGAGAGATTTAAATCTCAAGGTAGCTCATTTTATAATCAAGGATGGAGTGTTGTATAAGAGGAACTTTGAAAGCATTTACCTAAGGTGTGTTTCCAATGAAGAGGTAGCCGAGATATTGAACACTTTCCATGAAAAATTTGGGAAGTGGATATCCATCTAGGAGGGTAATAACCCATAAGATCCTTAGGGCTAGTTACTACTAGCCTACTATCTTCAAAGATGCTCACAAGCATGTGAGGGAATGTCACTCATTTTAAGTCTTCAACACTAAAGAGACTAAGGTAGCCATGCCATTAAATACAATGATGATTGATACAATGGGGACTAGATTTTTTTGAGGTTATCAACTCCAATTCCTCTGATGGTCATAAGGATGTTTTGACTATTATTGACTATTGTACTTGATGGACTAAATTAGTATTAACCAAGTAGTGTAGGACTAAAGAGGTGATCAATTTTTTAGAAGAGAACATATGCACAAGGTTTGAGAAAATTATATCTCTAGTATGTGATAATGGATCTACATTTATATCTATTGAGATGACTAAATGGGCATACAACAACAAACATTATCCTCAAGCTATCATCCAACCATTATCCTCAAGGTAATAGAGTGCTAGAGTTAACAAATAAGAACTTGATGAAAGCCATAAATAAGTATGTGAATGATAAATCAAATATGTGGCACAAAATACTTAAGTATGCCCTTTATGCATATAAAACAAGAATCAAGAAAGATCTCATGGCATAACCTTTCTTTCTAGTATATGGTCAAGAACCTATATTCCCCATTACCCTCAATATTCCAACATACAATTTCATGCAAGAGTACATGGAGGAGGATCAACAATTTGCAATTTCAAGGCTACTTGACATCATATTAATGGAAGATGCAAGAGAGGAAGCCTTTGTCAATTTTAGTAGACCCTAGATCATGGTTAAGAGGTGGTTTGATAAGCATTCCAAGATAAAGGTATTTAGAGAAGGAGACTTGGTTCTTCTTTAGGATAAATCCTTAGAACTAAAAGGAATGATCTTGGGGGATAACACCTTCAAATTAAATGAATTGCAAGGGAATTTTTTTACATTACCAACCAATGGGAAATACCTTAAGCACTATTTCTCTACTTTCCCACACACATTCTTCATGAAATGAGATACAAGAATACTTATATTTAGTGTTTGTAGAATTTAAATTAGTTTACCTTCCTATCCCTTATTTGTGCATAGTGTTTATATATATTTGTTTGTTTGCTTGTTTCCTCTATTTTTTGCCTATTTCCTTTCTATTCTATATGTCCTTTTGGATAGTACTTAACTCAAAATATATCTGGATGCTCAAAAGGAAATCCATAGTTTAGGAATATAAAAATGTTGTTTTAGCATTGATTGATCATGGATTATTGAAATATGAGCTAGATGCTATAGTTTAGAGAAACTAGTAAAAGACAAATAGGTAGGATAATTGTTCCCTGAGATTATAAGCCTTATTTTGATCTAAGATTGATTCTAATAAGGATTACACATATAGGATGAAATCTTGAATTATTAGAAAATAGTCATGTTTGCACTTAATAAACATCATTACCTAGGAAAGTTTTTAAAACCAAAGTTCATTGTTTGAAGACCAAACATATGAACAAATCCCAAAAACTTGGCTATCCTAGTTCCCAACCTCTATTATAAAGTCAAAAATGGTCTAAAAAATATAAAAAAGGAACTTTATTACAAAATTTAAAATCTTTCTAAGCAAAGGTGATTCTATTAATCTCCACTAGGGTTATGAATGCCCAATTGGTAGTGGAGCAAGGCCTTGATTGAAACCAAAGGCATCTCTATTGGGGATATGGATGCCTATCTGGTAGTAAAATAATACCCAAGCCTTCTTGATCTGAATCATGATTTCTAATAGATATCCAAACATGATGAAAGTCAATGTTAATGGTTAAAGTCATGAAATATAGAAGTTATTTCCCCAAATCCCATGGCAAACAATAAGTGGAATCAAAGCACACACACAACATGACTAGGTCTTGATGTTTGATCCTAATTCTACATGTACAAGACTTATGTAAACCATAAATTAATTTATGGTACTTGATCAAATAAAATGAATAAACTAGTTATTAGTCTAAACTAGAATCTCTGAATTATAACATATTGCTATGTTTCCCCTAAAATTCACCATTTGTTGAGGTTAACATACCCACATTTCTAAAAATGGGGACCTTGTTTCAAATTGTGTAAATTTTTACTTTAAAATTTAAAATTCACTTGATTAGAGTACCTTTGGTAATTTTGTAGTTAATTCATTATTTCAAGATCAAGTTTAGTTAGCATATTCATTCATCATTCTATTTTCATATCACCTAAAATTTCTAACATTGGATTTTTATGTTTCAAGTTGTAGGTATAATGGAGTCTATTTAGAATGAGAAATGCCTGAGGTTCCATATCTTAATGTTAAATCAATATTTTACCAACCTTTGGTCTATTGAAAATCAAATTAAAGTCACATTTAATCATCTTAAACCTTCATTAAAATTATCCTAGCTCAAGTCCCTTTGAATAAAATTCAAATTTGGTAGGAACATTTTATGTGAGAGATATTAGTCATGCCATGGACTTAGTTCAATTTTTATCCCAAGGTTTAGTCATGTTTATTAACACAAACAAGCCTTAGTCTAAATTTTTTATGTTTGGTCCCTTCATGTCCCGAGCCCCCATTGGTCCCTTTCATTTTCAAATGGTCTAACTAACCATTGGGTCCTTTTGTTATGTTTCAAATTTAAGCTAAAATCCTTGCCCTAAGACTTTATGCCATGTCTTTTATTATGTGTAGGGTTCCCTTTTTCATGTTTTAAAACCTAACTTAAAGATTTTATCCTAAGGTTTTATCATGTTTATCAACACAAATAAAACCATAGTCTAAAATATCTAACCTAATTTTTTTATATTTCTTGAACCTAAATTAACATTCTTTATTGTTTGTAGGATTGATGATATGTGTTTGCTCAGGTAAAGTTGATCAAATGATGTGAGATAAAGTCAATAAGATAAGATATTTGATCAATGACGTGCATTCACTAAGGCAAGTTGATCCAATGGTGCATAATTAGAGTTGGAAAGTCAAGCCGTGGCCCCAAAGTTAAAGTCCATGCATGTCCCCAAAGATTGATGGTACACAACCAAGCATACACATTCTAATCGATTGTGCATAATAATTCAAAGATTCAATGGAGCCCTAAGACAGTGAGAAGGTGATACATGTCATACTCATGGCTAAATAACACTCAATGACCAATTTTGTTTAACCTTTTAGATCAAGATCCAATGGAGTGCATTGATCTGACCAATCAAGATTTGATGATGCATAATGAGGGTTGATAAGTTAAGAGCCTTGTGGATAATAATGAAGGCAATAAGTGGCACAATGCATACCATGAATTATAGTTTAATCATTTTCTAAAGATCAAGGATACATGACTCATGAATGAATTATGATTAATGGTACATAAAGCAAAGGGTATAATCTAATAGATCAAGATCAATGGTACACATTTGGTCAGTTATAAAGGATCCAATAGTACAATATGGAGGTTTATAATTTAAAAAATTAGGAACAAACATGGTGGTGATAAGTGTCACAACTATAAGGAACATCAAAAAGTGGCCAATGGAGTTCAATTTTTCAGTTTAAGATCAATGGTTCATATTGATCTATGCAAAAGATAATCCAATGGTGCAAGATCAAAGTGTAATTTTCAAAAGATAATAGTCACTTTTTAAATAGTAATGAACAAAATGCCATGACACTTGTTGTTTGAACTACCTTATATCATTAAATCACTAAGAAGACTTCAAAATATCCCTAAGATGCACTAAAGACCTAATTAAACCTTGTATTGATCATAATCAATCCTAAGAGAGTTAAATTATCATATGTGCATGAAGAATTCAATCTAGAGCTATAGTGTAGACCATTAGTGAGCAATTTGAGCAAAATAATGGCCACTATGGAAAATTTTAGAAAGTCCCTACTCTGTACCATCTTTGGGTAATAACAAAGTCTATCAACATCACTGTACATGAAGAGCTTAAGACATAGATTGTTTCTCTATAAAAGGAAAAATAGAAAAGAATGGCTACCTCAAGAGCATCAAGTAGAGCACAAATAGAACCACAAATACAAAAATGACTCAATCATTAGTGGGGGTTTAATTTAATATAGAGACCACCAGCTTAGAAAGAGTGACAAAAAAGGAGGCCATGATTTCTAGAGAGGAACTCACCTTTCAAAAAGTGGAATCATTCATTGGTTTGACTCTAGTGGAAGGACAAAGGCCTAGTGAGGTTCTTATCTTTAAAGAGGACCCATTGAAGCTAGCTCAAGAATAGTCTAATTAATTATAGGCTATAATCAAAGGTATGATGCAATAAAAAAATAATTTAGAAGAGATTGCCATCTTGTTAATCCAAGAAGATAGATTCAAGCTATTTGAGGACATAATGATTGATTTATTCAATTACTTAAAGTTAGTCAAAACCAAACAAGAGGTAATAAGTAAAGAAAATTCCATGGCTATAGACCAAGATGGCCAATGGTAGGCTACCAATTATCAAGTAAAGGATTTGATCAAATCCTTAACTAAGAACCAAATCCTTGAATTCAAAATAGTCAACCTAGCCCATATGAACATGGATATGGCTATATTAGTGAATAAGATCAAAGCCTTGAGTAGATAGTCCAAGAAGATGGAGGAAATTTTCAAGGACCTCAAAGAATAGGAGATAAGATGCTACACATATTGGATAACTAAATCAAAGAGCCCACCTTACTTATCCCTTTGGGCCTTATCAATGATCAGGAGTTCAAGCCTAGAACTTCTCAATTCATATAGTAAGTAAAGAACCAAGGCCAAGGAAATATTAGGGTTGATAATAATAAGATTATGGGCTTACTATTGTCTTTTAAGGAGAATATAGGAGATGTTAGGAGCATCAAGTAGTCCTTGGAAAGAGCTAAAATGACCTCAATAATCTAAAAGATCAAGAAAGAGAGCTATTCATGAGACTCATTGTTAACCTCTAGTTGATAAATGAGTAACATTATAGAATGAACATCCTACAAGGAAGGCAAAAGGCTAAAACAACACTGGGGTCCCAAAGTTAATTATATTAGGAATATTTCTTTGTAACTAGCATTGTGTATTTTTGAAATGGATTATTCTTCTTGTAAAGGCATGTATAGCTTGTAAAGTACATTGCCTATAGGTAATTATATTAGAAAAGGTCATTTGTTCTAGAATGTAACAAAAAGGATAGATATCCTATACACATGTACAAATGTAAGTTGTCATTATTGATCCACATACCTGATGAATTGTCTACATAAAGAGGTATTCCCAATTGTAAAAGGGAGAGTTTTTTTGAGCCAAAAAATATTTGTAACTTTTGAGCAAATTAATATAAGCAAGGATTTATTTAAAGTTTGTGAATTTATATCATGGTTTCTCTCTCATTTGTTTGATCTTATCTTTAGATTTGAATGGTTCTTGTGAATTTTGGATGTGCATATTTAGATGTAGAGTTGCTAATTTGTGCTAACACTAGATTAGTTGAAAGTTCTTAGGTTTATTTCACTTTCTTTACTCCTCTTGCATCTGAGCTAATTATATTTGTTTGTAGGAGTGAAATTCTTAAAGTGAACCTAGTTCTTATTTGAATCTTTTCATACCTTCCTTAGAGGTTTTCTTGATGTGTGATAGGATTTGAGCTTATGCTACTTCACATTGCATATTGGTTAAATACATGTTCAGATGAAATTGGAACTTTGTCATAATGTTTGAAATAAAGATAAAAACACCTCTCTTTTATACCCTACCCTTCCTTTTACTCCTTTTTTATCAATTCAACTTAGATTAGTTTCATTGTGAATATTCATCTTAATTTAGCTTTAGACTTAGGTTTTGAGCACAATTCACTCAGATTAGCATAAGTTATCTCCAAAATAAAAGAACAACTATTAAGCCATGGTGGGTCCCAACGACCAACTAATATAAATTTGTGAAATAGTTAACTTGTTATACCTCTATTCCACCAAAGATAATATGATTATGATAACCAACAACTCATGAAATAAATTATTCAAATCTAAAAATGTGAAGTGTTTATTAAATACTTTATGAACTTGTTGATACATTTAGGTGCATCAACACACATGTGTACTATGCTTTTGTATATGATGTTTTTTTGATGTTAGTATATAACATATCATTTAATTTTGTTTACACACATATGTTTCATGGGTTCTTAAGTGTGATACATGCATACCTTAGATCCATGATACATGCACATACATATGTTGGACATTTCTTCTACCCACATGACACACTATGTTAGTTGCATCTTCTTCTATTGATCATGATTGATATAGGTTATATTATTTTATGATCACTTTAAATTATCATGTTGAGTTTATAAAATAATGCTTACACATACTTATATTCATTCTTACATTTTAAAAAATGTATTTGATATGCTATGCTACAAGACATTTTGATAACACATGTATGCAAGGACTAATATCACATGGTTATGCTAGCTACTTATATTTCAATTATGCATCTTATCACATGGCTTAATTTTGTGTAATTCTTGTCTTCTATCTTGTTTAGACTATGGAACATTTGAATACCTTCCTTATTATTTAGCCCCAATACCTTGAGTGTTGATTGTTTCTTTGGTGTATGGACATTTGAACATGTCCTCTCCTTTGAGTGTGTGACATTTAAACATGCCCTTTATTTTTGGTCTCCTTAGAGCCCATTTTTCATGAAATTCAATGCTCTTGTGTGTGTGTTCAATTTTTTTATAAGTTGAGTTTGTTACTTCTATACATTACCATGATTCATATCATCTTATAGCTTGTTATGTTTAGATAGTACAATTTTCATTATTACATTTAATTATACATGATACCACTATGTGATTCTTTACTACATGATTGATATAGCTATAGCATGGTTATCTTATCCTTTTGAAATAAGGTGAATATCACATTACAATATCCTCACCTTGAAATGGATGTATATCATAAACATATGAGTCCACATACACATATAGTTTGGGAATAATTTCTATAATTTGATATAATTTACACGATTCAAACATATATTTGAGTCAGAATATTATACACTTGGCACCAATTTTACTGATTTGAAATAATTTTTGAAAATTATGACATATATTATACATAGTTTATAGAGTACAAGTTACATTTTGATAAATATTTTATCTTGAAACACATTAGAGGTGCATCTTCCATGTAAATACACTAAATCATAAATACATATTTAGATTATATACATATTTATGCACTGATCTTACCAAGATGCACCAATTAATATTTTATTTGCTATGGCAACTTGGCTCTCATAAATAGTGAAATTGAGATTCAACACACTTGATGGATTTGGTACTACTTCCCTTTTGTAATTTGAGATGGTTATACCATTTGAACTAGGTGAGATTGGCTAGATTATGTATATAATTGAGTTGTGTGATTGAGACTCAATGATCTCAATAGCCTTAACACAAATCACCCTTACATTAGATTAGGGGAATGATCACCCTATAATTCTCCTCACATCTCCAAGGTTCAATTTTGAACCTCTCTTTATAATTATTCATCAAGGAAGAATCATTATCAGACCAAACTACCAAGGGATAATATATTTGCATCAACACACATGTTCACTCCTTACTTTCTCTCTTTTCTTTCAAACACTTCAATTATTTCAAGTTTTAGATTATATGCACTATTTAAACTATAAAATTATCTTAGTTATAGGTAATACATAAATAATAAATTAAAACATGGCTCAATTCAATTCAAGGTGTGTTGTACACACCAAGGTACAAATTTCTTTCCTTTGAACCTAGTATTTTCATCCTTATGCTACTAAATTAAAGGGGGGATGTAGGTGATAAATTTAGAATTTATAAAATAAATTAGTCTAATACACTTGGAAAATATCACTAATGTATCAAAACTTTAGTGTTGGGCCTTCACACTATTGTAATACTCACATTCACCATATCACTATGCCTAAATACTTATCCTATAGTTCAGAACTGATATTATGATTATCCAGATCACTTATAACCCATAATATGTTTAAAACCTAGTATACATATTACTATATTAGCTATAAATCTTAAATAATTATCTATCCTCTAAGACACTACCATAAAAATTTGGACACTAATGTTGACACTAGTGTCCTAAGTCTGGTGCCAGTGTCTGTACCTTACAAACAATCAAATTTGTAAATATTTTGACATGTATGGGTTAACCTATAGTATTATTTTAACCCTCTTGTGTGAAAATTTCAAAAGGTGTGGTATAAATACAATTCAAGTACTAGTCAATATGATTAAATACAAATCAAACACACATATATCTTATACCAAGCAAAAACACCTCTCAAGCTTGTAAAACTACCCTATTCTTCCTTATTTACAAAATAGTCATATGATCAATATTATTATAGGTATAAAACATTAAAATAGAATCACATGAGAAATATTTGTCAAGTTAAATTTTAGATCATTACATGTACTTATATATAACATATTTCACAATCTTTCACACATAAGCCCACATAAGGGGAAAGCTACATCAGTTTGAGGCCCTCTTCAAAGTATTGGCTATGTAGGCAACACTAACTAATAAAGGGGTATTTGAGGTCATTTTAACTTCACTTTATCTAAATAAACCATATTTTATAAGGTGACATGCCCTAATTAGAGGACCTAGGGTTTAAAACTACACACTGATATATAAAATCTGTTCACACAATTCAAATATATAATATGCAAGGTTATAGTGAAACATAATAGGCATAGGTGGAATTTATATAAAATTACATTTATTGGGTTTATATTGGTAGGCTAAGGTTTGATAGTATTCAAAGGAGTTAGATTTTATCAAAATTTTGTGAACATTTTCATCTATTTTGACTCATAAAAAAACTCTCTCAAATTGTAAAATTGATTTATAGATCTCCTAAAATTGTTTCCCAATTATCCAAACCCTAATCATATCCAAGCGACCTTTCAACAACATAAAAATTGGTATAGTTATGAGGGGAATGCCTCATGCATACCCTTTTTCCTATATAGTTTGTAATTAACACTCATATAGTATAGAAAATTGTATAGTGTAATATGCAAATCATAATCCTTATCCATTTGTATGAGATGTAAGAAACTATTAAATCATACAAACTCTTTAACTAATCCTATATAAATTCATACAAGGGGTTCATACACTTTAATAGATGGTAGTAGTAATAAAAATCAAAGTGTATCCTTGGATATTATTTCCAATACTTTGTTATAAATGCAGTAACATCTTTTTTTACACAAGACTTCTTGAATTAAAATTAATACCATATTATCATGAAAGGTGAAAATAAAAAAATATGGGAAATATGATAAATAAGGCATACAAACCTAACAAAACTAGGAACATGAGTCAAGGAACATGTTGAGAATTTATTACACCAGGCCCCATTAATTATTAGCTTCATTAATTTAAGGATGATAGATTTATTTCTAACTTTAAAGGATTTATTTATGCTTTATATCTATAGATTTATTTAACTAGTGGGCTCACTCCACTTATTTAATTAAAACCTAATTTTAAAATGAGCCCATGCATTTAAAGATGTAAGTTAAAGAAAAAACTACTTGTAAAAGGCCTACCAAAGATTTATTTAAATATTCAAATAAAGATTATTTTAATAAAGAGGTAGTTAAAGTCAAAAAAAAAAGTCAAAGTACATAAGGAAGCATGGGCACCATGAGCTAATTGGGAAGAATTATTGAGCCACTAAAAATTAAAAAAGAAGCTACATCAGGGGACAAAATGTAGAATTTTATTCAATTCTCCTCTACTTATGGTACTAGGTAGGTATATAGTGAATGTTATTCCCTCTCTTTTCTCCTTTCTCTTCTTCTATTTATGTATTTTTCTCATTTGAGCAAGGGGGTACTTTCCTAGACTTTATAAGTCTATTAAATTAAGTTATTTTACCATGTAATAATATCCTAATCCCTCTTGTTAAAGTGGAATGCAATTTTGCATATTTTATAAAAGTATTAAAAGTTGTTATGACTATGTTTTTCTAAAATTTGGTTGTTATATTACCGATTTAACTTTGTGTTGAATCTTTCCCTTGCATTCATTTTGTTTAAGATTGTGTTTATTTCCATTTTTGCATATCGATAGCACTATGGTTATATATATAGGAAATCTTTCCATTTATATTTTGATGCATCACCATTTTAATTTTATGTTTCTATCTTCCATTTCCCTCTCTAAAATATGTTTCATGTTATTATCTTAGGTGGATTAGCATTATAATATGAAACAAACTAGTTGAATTTGGAGGTTCTCTATAAGGAACATATTACATTGAATATACTTTCCATTTGGTGAATATTAAGTAGGTGCAACCAATTAGACATAATGAAACCTAAACAAGACCCAAAAAATGGAATGACCTTGATTGAATTATTTGTTACTGCAGAGAAAAATTCCCAAAATAATGTTTTGGATATTTTAGAAGCATTCAATGTTGTATCAGAGAAATTAAATAGTCAATATATAGGTTTTCAAGTGTTCTAAATTGAATAATGGTATTATCACTAACCAAATTCAACATAAAGTAAAGTTTTAAGGAAAAAAACAAAGTAAGGAAAGGTAATATAAGGTTCAACACAAGGGAAATAAGCCAATAAGAGCCTAATTTTAATAAATTGTCCATATGAACAAAACACATAAATACCATAAAAAATAGTTATTCCTCTACCAAAAATAGGTTTTTTCATAATTCCACATTTTAATTTGTGTGTATGCATACATATCAAAGTAAAATAAACAAGTGTAGCTGGATTTATTGAAGAAGTTATTACCAAAGATTTTAAGTGTTTGTAGTGAAATTACTATACCATTTGATTAAAATAATAACAATATATTACAATATTATTGAAATAGAGAGAAATATTTGAATAAATGATGAGACACTTCAAGGGGGAAACCTAAAAAACCTAAAAATAAGAAAATATTATGATGATCAAACATGAGCCACCACCTCCTATATACACCCTTCTTATGTTATGTAGAATCCCTAGACTAACCCTACTACCAATATGAAGCTATTAAATGATCATATGACTTAATTAAAGGTTACACTATCCACAAGTTGGCCAAACATATCCCAATACATGTTATAGGTTAAGGGTGTAGCATGCCCCTCCCCTTCAACCAACATCATCCTCAACATTGACAAGCAGTGGATGTTTCTACATGAATGCTTCATCCTCCCATGTTGCATATTCTTCCACTTAATCAAATAATATATAATCACACCAATACTCTACCTCTACAGGCCCAAAATTTTAACTAAGTATAAAATTAACATGAATTTTTAGTACTCAAAAGGCATAAAAGATGCACATATTTTTTATGAATACTACATGAAGGCACAAAGTGTAAGAAATTAAAAGATCAACTGAGACCTAAATTTTTATAAAATATAGTAGAACACCATTATACTCAGTGGCACACAAGGAAATAATTACACATGTGTACAAAGAACCTACCAAGTATCGACATGCATCTATGGTGGTAATTTGGTTGATATGAAATACAAAAGATAATGAATGGAAAGGAGGTTTCTGAACCATGAAGCACAAATTAAGGATAACTAATATAGGGAGATAGTAAAAATAATGAGTCTTTAAGTATAGTGACATTAAGGAAGTTGTTACTTGAAAATATTTTGAGAACATCTAACAAAATATTACACAAATATAGGGTTCAGTTAGGTAAAACACTTTATTTTAAAGTAATAATATCCTATTATATTTAGAAACAATTGTGCACTTTAAGGGGTGCTTACTAATTAATTGTGACTATAAGGTGGTGGATTATACCTATAAAATCCCACCATGCTACTTAGTTTAGGTTATTTTTGATATTATTATTAGGTATCTTTTGAACTTATAATTACCATACTGATATTTTAAAGTTGAAATATTTCATTAATGGTTGATGGTGTTATATAAGTTTTTTTACTAAAATATGATGTTTTTATGGTGGATATTTTATCTTGAATTATTTCATAACTCTTATTAATGCTTAGGATAAACAAGTGTTAGCCTACATTTATGTTATTCTAAAATTTAAAAAGGTTAAATGTTCTAAGTCATATTTTATGACTAACCTAACCACACCCCAATAATATCTCTTTGTGCCTTAGGTGAATGTGTAAGTCTACTTGTGTGATATGCTGTCATGGTAAGTATCATATATTAAGGTAAGCATGGTGGTGTAGACATAATAGATGACAAATAGGAAAATACCCAAATATTTTGGTTCCATTACTGAAGAAATATTGGAAAGAGTTTTGATGAGATTTATAATTCACTAGTGGTTTTCAAGGTACCATTAAATCTAGATAAAAAATAAAGATAAGCCAAAGATGAGTTTTCAACCAAGTGGGGGGTTCCTTTATAGATAATGTGATGCCTTTTAGGTTGATGAATGTGTTGATAGTGTTTTAGTGCATCATAGTTGTGACATTTAAATAATTCATCCATCGATCTTTGAGAGTCTATCTAAATGATTGGAATATCTACAGGCTAGTGAAATATCATCCCATAGACCTTAGGATAATTTTTAAGTGGCGTTGGCATTTTCAAATCTCATTCAACTTGAAGAAGTGCATCTTTACCACATCCTTTGGGACACTGATTAGCCATATCATATGCAAGGTGTTCTAACATATTTTTAATTTAATAGTGTTTTAATAGTATATAAATTTTTGAAGGATTATTTAGATTGTTATATATGACATTTAAACATAAATTAGAATGTAAGTAAAATTTAATTGTAATTAATTGACAAATGACATATGCTAAAAATAGTAAGTATAACCAAGAGTAATATACTTAGAATTTTTTGTTTTATAGTTGATTGTAGTAGGTGTTTGATAGTGAGAAACAAAATAAAACTAGACAATGACAAATCAAATTTGGAGGCAGAGTCTGTGGCTATGTTTAAACAAGTCTACTCTCCCTAGATAACAACATAGTGTGGCCCTATCTATTGAATAAAAAATTATTTATTTTTACTATGATAAATTTGTGATTTTTCATATTTTGTGCCTATGTTTTCTAAGAGGGATTAAATATTGTGATTTTATAAATTTTATCCATAAACCTATGTTTTCCTTCTCTTTGCCTTGGAAATCTTATGGGTACTAATGAGAGATAAAAACTTTAAAAAGAAGGGGAAGTGAAATGGTTTTTTAACCCTAATTTGGATAAGGATTCTCACTTAGATAGATAGGGTTAATAATATAGAAATTATAGGGAACAAGGGTGAATATTGGATCTACAATAGGTTAATTAATGTGCTAAACTCATATGTACCATATGCTAAATTTATAAAACTAAGATAGGCTATTAACAAAAAGTATAACTATGCTAGATATATAAATGACATAAAAGAGAGTACTTCTCTAGTTTTAATGATAATACAATAATGGATTTGGTACAACTAGAAATTAAGTGGGAAGATAATTCTAGATCAAATATCAAATTCTAGATCTGGTGCCTCTAGCTCTCTAGACACTTACACCATCCTAGGATAGTTATGTCAACACTAATGTCTAATTTAAATGATATTTTTATGTAAAAAATATATGATCAAATAGGATGTGACCACTTATATGCTTCTAGGTTTCACTTTTCCTTCACTTTTGTGCATTCAAATATGGGTCATCGATAGTCACTACTGGTGGAATGTCAAAACCCTAACTTTACATCTTCAATGTGACCTTTGGGAAAATGGGATAGTGGGAATATGGTGTCAAGATAAACCATAATGAACTTTATATCAAAGGGCACTACCTAAATATCCCATACTCTAGAAGATGACCTCAAACTCATGTAGTTCTTGCTTAAGTGTTGGCTTATGCATGAATCATGCAATGTGTGTAAATCAAGTACAATAGTTACCTAGCTTGTAACTTGGAAAATATTACCTTATGAATAATCCTTTAGTACTTAAAACCTATAACTAGGCTATTCCTTTTACTAATATTGGAATAGGGTAGAATAAGAAATCTTTTGGTAACTTGAGAGCTCTTTTGGTTTGATTTCTAGGTGCTTGTAGGTGAGGAATGAATGAGGTTTGATAATTTATTTATACCAATATATCGGGAGATAAATCACATCAAAGTATTTAAGATAACCATTATAATATGATACATTTTAAAATTATATGAATTAAGGGCACTGAACACTTTCATCAGGGTAGGATAGTAATGTTGATGCTATTGTCTGTCCTGGACATTAGTATCCAAGGATGATAGTAGACACAAGGTCATAACTTTTAGAGGTATAATATAAGTACAATTTAAGCATTTTGGGAAATATGGGATGTATTTGTCATCAATATAAGGCTATACATACTAAGAGATATGTCAAGGGGCATAAAATAGAGTAGATGTAAGACTTACAAAAGTAAGGCATGTGTGGAAATAAGAGGAACAATGATGGTTTGATTTTGCCAAGTGTATAAGATTGAGGTGCTACATTGTCCCAAAATATCACCTACATTCTACCCCTTTAATCTAGTAATTAAATTACTAATTTAAATGAAATAAATAAGTACCTGGGTATGTATACACATTATATCTTTATTTGAGTTGAATTTGAATGCGTTGTTGGAGTTGAATTTGAGTGCTTTTCAAGTGACTAGCCTGCAACCAAGAGCATGCTACAGTGTATAACTAGTGCATATAATCTAGGTCAAAATTACTTGAAATAGATTGAAATTGAAATAACAAGGTTTAGAAATACACATGTGTGTCGATGTAACCACCTTGCCTATTGGTAAGTTATTTTTACAAAAGATTTATCATTATAAGTCTCTAAAACTAAGATTAGGATAAATATAGATAAATATTTAAAGTTAATATATCCAAGGAGATAGAGAGGGAAAGAGAAAGAGAGAGAGGTTGGAAGGTCCATGCCCCCAACTCTGGAAAAAAATTGAGTTTCCACCTAGCAGTTGAGATTAGCTCAACTATGAAACATAATGATACTCATAACCTGTGAGTTTGAATAAGTCTAAAATGAAAATTTGGAAAGATTGAGTGATTTAATCACCCCAACAATTCCAAAAGGTGAACCATATACTCTCATAGATTGACTCACTAAAGTCCATAAAATTTCATTAGATATCAGTATATGTAATAATTTTGGAATCTAAACTGAATTTGGATTTTTTAATATTAGGCACATGCTAAGTAACATATGCACCTTAGATTTGTCTCATGATGAAACTATGTGTAATAATGGTATGATTTATATAATTCTACCAAAAATGTGTATCTAAATCATATAATTGTGCTCTAGCCAGTTCAAAAAGCTATGAAAGTGTGGAGGTCATGCTTCCAAAACATGACCCCATTATATATGGAGAAATCTAAAACTGATATAATAAAATGTGGAGGACATGTTTCCAAAACATGCCCCCACTATAAATTAGATATTCTAAAAATTGAGTAGGTGTGGAGAACATGATTTCAAAGCATTCCCCCACTAAATTTTTGAATTATAAGTACCATACTAAATGAATGTGGAGAGCATGCTTCCAAAGAAGTCCCCCACTATAATCTAGAAACTATGAAAGTGTTGAAGCCATGTCGATATGACATTCCCCCACTAAATATGTAAACTGGTGTAAATACCAAATATTAAATAAATGTGGATTCCATGCTTTCAAATAATTCCCCCACTATAATTTGGAAACTATGAATGTATGGAATCCATGTCATCATGACATGCCCCCACTAAATTTTTAAACTAGTGTAAGTACCATATACTATGTGAGTGTGGAGAACATGCTTCTAAAGCATGACCCCATTAAATCTGAGAACTATTAAAATTTGGAAGCTATGTCAACATGACATGATGTCACTATAATGGACCCCCTTTTAGGTAAGGTAAAAATAGTACCTAGTTTTTATCTCACCTCAAAAGTGTAAGACAACTGTAAATCTACAAATGAAACAATATAACATATAGAAGGAAACATGTCTAGGTAAATGTATCTTTAAAGCACATATAACCAATGTGACCATATATAGGCTTAATATTCATGATAAAGACCATGGAAATGTATAGATATTAATAGTAAAATCTCAATAAGAATATAAGCACACACACAATAGCACTTAAAATCAAGTCAAAAGGCAATGGTCCAAGGAGACCATAAACAAGTGGTATGTTCAAATACCTTGAAATAAAATGGACATGACTTAGTCAAATGTCCAAAAAATCAAGTAATGACATATAAAAATGTCTAAGAGGAAAAATATATGCACTAGGGATCCGTATAATGAAGCATATTCACTGGCTCAAAAAGTAAGACAATAACAAGATAAAACACTCAAGGAAGTGTGTAAAGTAAAAACATAAACAACCAACATAAACATGTCAAAATGACCCATTTATTGAATGTG
Organism: Torreya grandis; assembly: GCA_037957365.1. Lineage (NCBI taxonomy): Eukaryota > Viridiplantae > Streptophyta > Pinopsida > Cupressales > Taxaceae > Torreya > Torreya grandis. The sequence goes on from JARHVA010004905.1 coordinate 77,350, forward strand.
TTAGCCACAAATTTAAATCATATAACATATCAAGTATCTTATGTAATGTATAATCATGGATAATAGGCATGTGTAAGTAATATGCAAGATCAAACATGATAGTATAGAGTGATCATTGAATCATATAACCTATGTATCAAGATCATAAAATATGGATGCCCCCAACATCTTGGTGATGTGAGTAGAGGGAAATACCAATACCCATAAGTGTATCATGTATATGTGTATGCTTATGTACATGTATATAGGAGTAAATGATATGCTAGTCTTCAACATGAAACCAACACATAGATGTCAAGGAGCCAATAGAACATGTAGGTGCCAAAAGTGTTTTTGTTTTTTTGTATTTTTTTTGATTTTTGAGTATTTTGATGATGAGGATAGATCATCTTATTATGTTATCTAATGGATGACCATATATATCTCTCCCCATTATAAACCTTACAACCTCAAGTTGGATCTTTTACATTGTTTACATCACGATTGGCTGGGTTTAAAAGGTACATACCATGTTTCTCCTCACATTTTGAATATTTAATCAAAGATTTAATGCTATCATTTGAAATATATATATTAATGTTTATTCAAGAGAATAAGATATGCCTTATTAATTTTTGTGAATTATTTCTTCTATTTAGTATAGCCAAAGTATTTTGAGTGGAAATACATATGGAGATGTGGTAGTAATAATCCAAACCTATAATTGAATTAGTTTAGGACCACAAGTAATTGGTATTGTAATGTTTCCTAATGAGTCTTTCCAAGTGACCTTTTGTAAATCTTATAATTTAAAACTGAGTTACTAAAAATTGTTTATGTTGTAAGTGGTTTTGGTTTGTGTAGGATCAATATGGTTGTGCCAATAATAAGCACCACCCATGTATAAGGTAATTGTTAAATCCTGGTGATGTATTCACTTTTTTAAATATTTTGAAGGTAATTCATTTAGAAGATCCTTAGATGTAATCTTTTCATCATTGATGAGATCTTGAATCTTGTTTTTCAATGTAAATCATCTATTCATAGTATGACAAGGGCTTTGGTGATAATCATAATAAGCATTACATCATATCCTTTGGGTAAAGGTCGACTCATATCAACCATAATAGGATGAGGGAGAGATATAAGATAAAACTCTAATAACGATGGGAGTAATGAAGCTAGGGACTCAAGCAGAATTGTAAATTATCTCCTTGGTGCCTTAGATAATATAATGTGCTTATGTTTTTTTAGTGGAATAATCTGATTTTGCAATAAAGTGATCTCTTAGTCTAAAGATTGGTTTTGATTTTATAAGTTGTGCAATAAATTTCTCATATTTGTTAGTGGATATTTTAGTGTTTAAAAAATACAATCGTTAGGTATTTTAGATTAAACATTCATATGTGTACCATCAAGGGATGTTGGAAGGGTTTTACGGTTACTCAATTTTTGTATAATAGTATGATCCACCTTACCCTTTGAAGAGGGGAGAACATGAACCTAGTTAGAGGGGTGAAAACTATCCTCCTCATTTGGTTTTGAAAGTGGAATAAAATCCTCTTTTACCTTTTCAAATGTTATAAATATCAAAATGAGGACCAGATAAGAGAGGCATAAAAACTATAGAGATCACTCCATCTTGCAAATATTTTATGACAGTCAAGGATTAACAACAAAGGAAAGAAATCAGAGAACCCTGGCTGGCCTAGGGTTTGATGTTCAAAGATCAAGTTCACCAAATTTTTAACCCTAATTTGGATAAGTATCATTATTTGGGTATATAAGGTTAAGGATATAGAAATGATATCGTACAAGGGTGAATATAAAATCTACAACAAGCCAATTAATGTGTTAAACTTAGATGTACCATATGCTAAATTTATAAAATTGAGATAGGATATTAATGACAATTATAGATATGATAGATATATAAATGACATAAAAGATAGTAATTAGATGGTTATGATGCTAATACAATTATGGATATGGTACAACTAGAACTTATGTAGGAAGATATTTTTGGATCAATCATTAGATTTTGGATCTGGTACCTCTGGCTCTTTAGACACCTGCATCAGCCTGGGACATTTATGTCGATGCTATTATTTGAGTTTGATGTTAATTTATTCTATCATATATCTTTTCATATAATATGTGACCACCGAGATGATTCTGGGTTTGGATTTTCCTTCACTTTGATGCATTCAAATTTGGGTCATGGACTATCACTCTTGGTAAAATGTGCAAACCTTGGCTTTCCATATTCAACATGATCTAGAAAAAAAGAGGTTATGGGAACATGGTGTCAAGTTGAGATAAAATGAACTTATTTTAAAGGGTATTTCTTACATATCCAATACTCCTAAAGAGGGCCTCAGACTCATGTATTTATCCTCTATGTGTTAGCCTATGTGTGAATCACATAATGTGTGTAAAATAAGTATAATAATGACCTAGCTTATAACTTGAAAAAAGTGACTTTATAACTGATCCTTTAGTATTATAGACTTGTAACTAGGATATTCCTTTTAATGATATCAGAATATGATAGAATAATAAAGTTTCTAGTAACTTTATTGCTTCTTGAGTGTTCTTATGGTTTGATTGTTAGGTACTCATAGGTGAGGAATGAATGAGGGTTGATATTTTATTTATACCAATCCTATCAAGAGATAAATTGCATTAAAGCATTTAGGAAAACTATTGTAAAATATCTCATTTAAAAATTAGATGAATTGAGGGTAATGGACACTTGTGTTAGGGTAGGGTATTAATGTCGATGTTACTATCTATCTCGAATGTTAGTGTCCAAGGAGAAGGAGACAAGGCAGAGGATAAAAAATTGTAGATGTTTAAGAAAAGTACATTTTAAGCATTTTTAAAAAGTTAGGATGTTTTTGTCATTAATATAAGGCTATTTATATTAAGAGATAAGCCAAGGGGCACAATATAGATCATATGTGAGTCTTATAGAAGAAAAACACATGTAGAACTAAGTAGAATAGTCAAGGTTTGATTTTTCCAAGTGTACAAGACTAAGGTGATACATAATCACAAAATATCATCTACAATGGGAATATATTCCCCCAATCACCTCAATTTATGGTTGACTATGACCTATATATTCAAATACTCTAAGGATAGAATCAATCCATATGTAGTCCTCCCACCTAGTGTGATTATACGATTTTGCACATTGAATATATATAACTAGAAATTTGTCTTGGATACTTACAATGCTAGCTCTTTAATTGATTTATAATGATTTAGACTTGATCTGAGACTAATCCTAGTGATTGATATTGAATTTGGGAAGAATAAGGTAGATTTAATCAATGTGTAGTAGTGTAATAGATAGATGTCAGATAGATATCAAGTCAATTAATTACCTTTGATTTGTGTATATAGTGAATATTTTGAGTAAGTCACTTGAGCTAACACTGCTTATGTCCCTTGAAAATGTACTCTTAGAAATTCAATATAATCATAACACTAACCTATTTCACCATGGGATCATCTTCCTCCTTGCCAAGAGAGGGAAATACCATAGGGGAATCGAGGTTCAAATTATGAAAAGTAGCAAGGATAAAAACTTTGGGGATGATACTAAAAACCTTACAAAAGGATGTGAAGGGGATAACATATATTTAACACCATCTTGTCCTATCTCCACCCTATAGGATCCCTCATTAGAATCCTAAATATGTGGAAGACAAGAAAGGAAAGAGGAAGGTCCAAAATTCTTCTTCTCTATGGAAAAGAGACCTAAGCCTAAGTTGGAAATCTAAGCCTCGAGGGATTCTAAAATAAAAAATAAAGAGGATTTCAAAATATTGGGAGACCCCTCCATGGGCCAAAGGATGAAATTTCATGAGTTATAGGAAAAATTATAGACCTTAGGGAATCATATGGTCACCCTTATGGAGGACTAAAATGTTATGAAATCAAAATTAGATAAACTAAATCAATATTGGAGAACTAAATCAATAGAAAGTGGCCCCTAAATTTAGGCAATGCATGTTACTCCTATCAAGAAAATACAGGAGGCCAAAGGTCCATCCGTACCAAAATTACCTCCCCATTAAGCATCAATATCAAGGAAAAAACTAAGAGTACCAAGATGATTCCCAAGGTAAAGGGGTCAAGTACACAAGAGGAATTAATTTTAGAAGGACTAAGCATTTAATTAAGAGGTAGAACCAAGAACACTAAACTGAAAGAGAGAAGAAATATGAGTGAACTCACTATGGTGGAGAATTAGGTAGGTTCAAAGGAGACTTCAAGTAATACATGCTTGTGTTTTTACTTGCCTCTTATTTAGTCATTGGTTAATATTGTGGTCTTAGAGGTGTTTTGGTGTAAGTTTCTAGTTATTGGTTGGCTTGTGTGGCCTATTTAAATTATATTTATCTATTGGTATTTCTTGTTTACTTGTTAAACATTGTGGTTTTAGGATCCTTATAAAACTTGAGTTTTACCCTATCAAATCAAAAAGTTCCTTGAGTGAACTTGTGAAACATGTGGGATGGCCCATGAATATTTAAAATTTTAGAAATTAATCATTAAATGGTACATGACAAGGTTGCACTAGGTGGATATATCCATGGTAGTGGACATATCTACCTAGCACATACACGTCCTAAAAGGGTAGAGATAATTACCCTAAGGTTGTAAGCATTATTATATTGATATGAGGAAATTTGATCATTGAATTAGATATTATTGTGTAGTAGTGATGAAAAACATAGGGGTTAAGACCACATATAGATACATGTCTATATGAATGTGAATGAGATTCATGTATTTGAGCATAATTAATGTGGTTTAAGATATGTCAAGTTTTAACATTGTCAAGTGCCTATTACCAAATTTAGGTATCTGTTGACTAATTTTTGGTCCTACAACCCAAAATTGGGCACCCCCTCCTTTTTCTTTGTAAAAGTCATCTAATCCATGTTTTGTCTCGATCATCCCTCTGATGTCTTATGCAAAATGTTCTGTACCAGACCTTTCTCGTAAAAAAGTGAGGTGTTTCCCTCATTTTGATTTGCCAAGTGTATTTTGGGTTTGTCAAGAGCAATTACCTCACCTATAGTAGTATATTTTGGGTTTACCAAATGACTTCACTTATGAAATTTTCATAAGTCAAGTCACTTGATAAACCTAATTTGGTCTTGGTGGTGTAATTTAGACTTTGCAAATGTCTTTACTTATAAAGGTTTATAAGTAAAGTCATTTGTAAAACTTGATTTGGTCTTGATAGACCAAATTGGGTTTTCCAAGTGTCTTTACTTATTTGACTTATCAGCTGAAGTTGATGTAAAACTTGAAGTAAAATCTCTTGGGAAGTCTGAAATGGTCTATCTAATGAAAATTAGGTTTGTACAAGTACATTACTTGTCTACTTTTATAAGTAAAAGTGATTGAAGAACCTAAAATGGTTTAAGAAGTTTACAAAAGGTAAGAAATATCCTTTGGAGGGCATTTTGACAACTTGAAGGATGTTTGAAAAATGTTTGAAGGGTATGTGCCCTTGTCGACGACACTTAGGTGGTGTATAGGCCCCTTACAATTCTTCCAAAAGGTAACTTTGGACTCAGAGTGTCCTTATGGAGGGCAATTTGGTCAGTGGTAGGACCAAATAAAAAGTTCCAAAGGGGCATTTTGAGGCACAAAGTGCCCTTATGGAGGGTACCTTGAGAAAGATGAAGATGATTTCATAAATCTTGAAGGGCATTTTTGGATGAAATAAACCCTTACAAAGAGAAACCAAGTTAAGAAGGAGACAAATTACAAAGTCCTGAAGGGCACTTGCCCTTCAGGAAAAGGAAACAAGTGGAAGGAGTTTTCCTTCGGATAAAATGTCTAAAGGAATTCATTTAGACATTTTGTTTGAAGGACATGTCGAAGAAAAGCCCAACTATAGAAAATAACCACAAAGATCAAGAAAAGAAAAGGCTAAGGAAAAGGAGAAGTTGAAGGAAAGAGATAAAACATGGGCAAAGACAAAGTGGAAAATACAAAATAAGGAATAGTTCCAACTACTAACAAAGACAAAGGACATAATCAATGACCACTCAGACCAAGACAAGTGGCATATATAACTCAGCAAAAGGATTTAATACATTTAGGTAGAATATATCTACCAAAAACCAATAAATAGATTGGTTTTTGGACTATAGAGGAGAGAAACCTATGTTTTCATGCTTCACTATTAATGCACAGCCAGTTGTGCCCAACATCAAAGAGAGCATGGTCCAGCCACAACAACTTAGGGATGGCTTTGTTAGTTTTTAGAATGAGTATCACATGATTTTTTAGGCCCAAGATAGTAAGGGTGGTGACTTGGACATCTACAACATGACTCTCCCATATGTAGTTGGAAGAATATGACAACAACATGGTCTTTTAGTCTCTATAGAAGTGTTTAACTTAGCATGGGTTTTCATTCCCTAATTTGGTAGCTATCTTGTTTCCAGTTCAATATATATTTTTAACTTCTCATTTGAGAAAAAAACTCCCAGCTTCAATGGTGAGGCCCTGAAGGAATTTACTTTGAATCAAAAAGATCATTTTACCTTAATTTGAGCTTGCACTTTTGTATATGTCTATGGTTTTATCTTATGTTAAGTCATTTTCTTTTCATTCTTTCATAATTTTACTTTAGCATATCTAGTACATAGTGATCTTCTTCTCTTTCAGGTCATAAGAAGTGTCTGAAGAAGTATAGGCAAGTGAATAGGTTACACAGTAGTATGTCTCAGAACACCTCCTGTGCTAGTTTCTTCCTCCTTATATCTTCATAGGACCCCCTACTAAAATACCGATGTAAGGAATTTTTTCTCACCTAAATAAAGTGTATGTTTACTATCCATGGTTCAAAGTGTATGCCAAAGCAAAGTAGACCAATTTTTTTGGTGCATCACCTCTTAGCTTAGGTCCTATTCTCAACATTTTCTCTCTCTTTTCATCCCTCGCATAATTAGCAATAGGAAATCTAGGGCCTCAAGGTAAATTAAGGGGAGATAGTCCCTAATCTAGAGATTGATCCCTCACATTTTACACCCATAGTAAGAGGGATGTCTCCATTATGTCATGTGGATGAAGAGAGATAAGCCTTCCTTCATAGGGTGAAATCTACTACTTCAATAGTTCTTAGCATGCCTGGTGGGATAATTTCTATGTCTTACAAGTTTCAGGATTGGTACTGTTCTTGATATTGTTAAAAAAATCCAAAATAAGGAGTTATATTCAACACCTGGTGACTCCATTCTACAACTAAGTCTCTAGTTAATGACTAGCCTAACATCCCATGCCAAAGGTCACTACAAGATCTTCTAGGGGTTTTCCTTTTGAATTTGTTGAGTTACCTTTAAACTCAACAAAAAGGTTAAAGTTTGAAAATACCAACCATTATGTAGCAAGACATTATAATAAGTTAGCCATAAAATATACCTACTCAAGGAGACCCCTATTGAATCATTTCACAACCATGGAAACCCTTAGGGCTTTCCCTTTTGTGGCATTCAATGGTCAGAGTCCCTTGAACCTGTAGCAATATGACCCAATTCCAAAGAGAACTCTCAAAAGTGTTCCTCCCTTTAGTGGAGAGGGCCCAATCACTAATGTCAAGCATATTAGAAACATAATAAACCTCTACAACATCCATAATATCACTAAAGAAAATGTAGCCATTAGATTGCTAGCCTTGTCCTTCAAAGGGAAATTTTGGACTGGTATGGGACCTTGCCTATGAACTCAGTTGGCTCATGGAATGAGTTAGGGACCCTCTTGACAAATAGATTTGGGGAAAAAAATGACAATTTATCTCTAGATAAGTAGTTAACCACCATGAAGAGATCTCCACATGAGTTTATGCAAGGTTTTAACATTAGGTTCCAAAAGACTTGGGACTAGATCCCAATTCTTGTGAGGCTAACCCCAAGCTATGCTTTCCTTTACTACTTAAAGGCCTTGAATAGTGATATTGCTATCATGATACAATATATAGGTGGAAACACTCCACCCACTACTTATGAGATAGCCATAACTACTAAAAATTGCCTTGTTCAAGTAGGAAAGATAACTCCTAGACCTCTTATGTCACTCTTTCTTGATTTGCAGCTCTCAGTCTAGCCTACCTTACCAAGTCTAGCTACTTTTCCTAATCAAGATAAGCTATTTCATACCACTAAAAATGAGATCTATGAAGTTAAGATCTTACTAAAAAGTAATACCAATGAGTTAGTTTCCTCAAGAGATAACAAGCTCAAAGTTATAGGCCAAATCAAGGCTACCAACAGTTTAGGCAAGAAAATAGGCCTCCCTTCTAGAATTATAATCAAGGTCAAGGTCAAGTCATACATGTCAAGCCTTATCAAAGATATAATCCAAATTCCCCATCATTTTCCAATCCTATTTTCCCTACTCAAAATAATTTGGTGTAGGAGCAACCCAACTATCCACCCTTAGAGCATGGCCAAGAACACGTTGCTTATGCTAGTGAACTACCAAATCAAAGCATAACTATACAAGCTGATTAGGTAACCCAATTCTCAAATTTTGATATGTCAACACAACTTGGAATATATATTAGCTAGGATCAATCTAATTCTACTCTTATGAATCACTTGGAAGGAGAGTTCTATGCAGTCACCTATGTGGGGAGCACAAGTAATTAGAATGGTAGTGTTGCATCTAACACTAGATCCAAACATAGAGCCATTGATGAATCTCAAGCAACTAATCAATCACCTACCACAATCTTCTTCACCCAATCAAGTAATAAGTGTACCAAAATTATCCCTAAAACCGAAAGCAAATCAAAAGTTTCCCAATTATAGGCCAACATTTGTAGCTTTAGCTCCTCAAGGTTATACCATAGGTTATGAATGTTCCCAAGGAGAAATCTAAATGGGAAATCCTTCAATCAATATAGTGGACCAAATGAATAAGATACACATGAACATCTCATTATGGTATTTTTTTATCATTTCTAGGACAAAGATATATACTCCAAAAGGAATTGTATGGGTTGGGTGAGCAAGACTGTCCCAACAAGAAATGATAATGTGTTGGTAGTAAATGGGGCTCCTCCCATGGCTGGTTAAGTAAAAAAGATAAGAATGTCCCTCCCTTCTATTTATCCCTAATTATTTGTGATTTCTTTGTCCATAATTGCATCATTGATAGTGGAGCAAGCACCTTAGTTATGCCCAAATGCATAGCTGATAAACAAGGCCTCAAGTATGAGTAAATGACCAAATGAGTTTTACAGTTAGATGGATCACCAACTAAGACCTTGGGAGTGGAAAGAGGCTTGAATCTAACTCTCTATGCCTATCTAACATTCTCAATTCCCATGATGTGGTAGTGGTAGATGTTACTCTTTACTTTTCTCTTTACTTGTCAAGGGATTTCACATCCAAGATAGGTGGATACTTGGTAACCAACTGGTCTTACATGGTTTTAGGACAAAGTATGTAACTAAAGTGAAGATTGAGTTAGAGCATATCCAAAAGGATCACTTGGATCCATACTCACCTAAAGTGGTGAATGTGAACTATGCAATCATTGATGAAAAAGAGCTCTAGGTGGATCAATCTCCATCATCTTCCCTTGTAGGAGTTGCTAACCTATTCCTAGATGAATGGGGAAATGACAAATTTGAGTATGATCCTTACAAGTTCATTGAAGAAACTGGTCTTGGAGTCTATTACATGCATGAGAAAGATGATTTCATTCTGATATTGATGAAGATAGACCAAGAGGATTGTGGTTTATGGAATCTATTCTTTGAGGGATCTAGAATCGAGTTGGGAATTGGTGGTGGGGCAATGTTAGTTTCACCTTTAAAGGATAAATACTTCTCAAATTTTAGGTTTCAATTCTCCTACACTTGTAATGTAGTAGAGTATGAGGCCCTTTTTTTTAGCCTAGAAAAGGCAAGGAAGAGAGGAATCAAATAATTGCAAGTGTTTGGAGATAGTGATTTGATTGTGAACCAAGTGAGAGGTCAAAACTTGACTAAGAAATCCTTACTCAAGTCTTAAAAGCATAGAATGTGGAACCTTATAGATAAATTCATTGATTTCAACATCACTTCCATTCCAAGAGAGAAGAATAAGCATGTTGATAGACTAGTAGTAGTTGGTTCTTAGTTTGACATCCCAAAGGGGATGAGATAAAGCAAGAATCAACATCATTTAAGGTGATTGTGAGGTCCTCCATACTAGACAATGTCACCAATTGGTATGTGTTTAAAAGTTACCAGCAAATAAAAATTTTCTTATAGGAAGAAGTTGAGTTTGATTCCAAAAATTATTCCAAGCTACAATAGTAGTATGATGGGTAGATTGTTCAACTAAAGACCAATAGGCTTCCCAAAGGTTTGATAACTCCTGAGAGCATTTTCAATGAAGATGACCAACTCAAGAGAGACAAAGCAAACATGTCAAACAAAAAGGAAAATTATGAAAGGGTAGAGATCTATAAGGATAAGTTATTTACACTTGGGAAGGTGTGTACCAATGAAGAAAAACATTATTTCATTATGTTATGTCAAGAGTTTACTAATATCTTCACTTGGGAGTATGGTGATTTGAAGGGATTTGATCCAAGCTTGGCCCAACACACCATTGAGATAGAGGAAGGTGATAAACCCATCAATATAAAGCAAAGGCAAATCAATCCAAATATAAAGCCTCTCATGAGGAAGGATCTCACCAAACTAATTAAGTCTAGGATCATTTTCCATATCAAACACTCTTCTCGGTTAGCCAATTTGGTCCATGTTAGGAAGAAGAATGGAGAAGTTAGATTGTGTGTGGATTTCAAAGACCTTAACAGAGTCTCACTAAGAGATCACTATCCCCTTCTAAGTATGGATTAAATTCTCTATATGGTGATAGGTAGTGAAAGGTTCTCTCTCTTAGATGGCTACTTCAGGTACAATCAAATCTTAGTGCAAGAATGTAACCAATACAAGATATCCATCACCACCAAGTGGAGAACATACGCCTATAGGAAGATTCCATTCAAATTGTCAAATGCTAAAGCTACCTTCCAACATGATATAGACATGGCTTTCCAAGGTTTGATCAATGACATTATGCTGGTTTATCTTGATGATGTGAAAATTTTCTCTAAAGAGGCAAGTGAACACTTGAATCACCTAAGGCAAATCTTTGAAAGGTGTAGAGAGTTTGGCGTCTCTCTCAACCCAAAGTAATGCATGTTTTCCATCCATGAAGGCAAGATCTTGGGGCATGTCATTTCAAAAGAAGACCTATCCATTGATCTAAAGAGGGTGAATTCCATTGTAGCATTGTATTTACCTAACCACAAGTAGGGCCTACAAAATTTCTTTGGTAAGATAAATTTCATTAGAAGATTTATTCCTAAATTTTCTGAGCTTGTCAAGCCACTAACTTCCATGCTAAGGAGGTATGAGACATTCACATGGACAATAAGGAGAAGAGAAAGCTTTGAAGGCATCAAACAAGCTATCAATTAAGCTCCTACCCTAGCTAGTCCAAAATTCTCCAAGGACTTGAATCTATACACCTTTGGGAATGAAGAGGTAATCTCTACTATGCTCACTTGAGAAAATGGTGAGCATTTAGAATAACCTCTTGCTTTCTTCAACCAAGGTTTGGAAGGCTATGAGGTTATATATATATATATATATATATATATATATATATATATATATATATATATGTTGAGAAGTAGGTGATTTAATTCCTTTGAAGTTTGAATAAGTTAAGACATATGTTGTCTAGTAGAAAATTTCACATCATGGTGCCACATCCTAGTGTAAAAGACTTCTTTCTAAACTGAGACTTGAATGAGAAAAGGGTAGGTTAGATCACCAAAGTAATGGAGTATGACATAGAGATCAAGACTACCAGGCTAGTAAGAGGAAGAGGGCTATGTGAAAACCTTACTACAGAATTGAAAGAGCCAAAGGAGGACATTTTGGTACTTGATGATGAAACTATAGTAGTTGTACCTACAATCATGAAGAGCTGGGCATAAGACATGGTTCATTTCCTTTGAATTGGTGGGTGTCCACAAGGTCTTGATAGGACAAAGAGGAGGTATTTTAGACTCCAATATATTCCTTATCTCCTATTTGATGGAGTGATGTTCAAAAAAGACTTTTCATAGGTGATATTGATATACATTAATTCAGACCAAGTCAACAAGGTACTATATGAATTCCATGATGGATCAGCTGGTGGCCACTTTGCCCCCAATGCCACAACTACAAGGATTATGAGGGCTGGTTACTTTTTGCCTAGTTTTTTTAAAGACACTCATTCTTGGGTGAGGAAATGTCAAAAATATGCCTTCTTTGATGGGAAGTAATGACTAGCTACCATGCCTCTTCATCCTATATAGGTGGAACAACCATTCAAGAAATGGGGATTGGACTTCCTAGGGCTGATCAATCCTCCTTCTAGTGTTAGCCAAAAGTGGGTTTTTATTACCATGGAATATTTTAAAAGGTGGGTAGAGGTTGTAGCTTTGAAAGAGGCCAATGAGAGTGCAGTCCTAGACTTCTATGAAGGCATAGTGACAAGATTTCGGGTCCCAACCATAATCATTTTAGACAATACATTGGATTTATTGGGAACAAAGATAAGTGAGTGGGAATTGAAGTATGGAATCTATCTTAACACTTATTCCAACTACTATCCACAAGGAAATGGGCTACTTGAGTCCACACACAAGAATTTGATTAGGATCATAAAGAGGATAATGGAGGAAAATCAAAGGACTTGGCATGTCGAATTAAAGATAACTCTTTGGGCAGATAGGAGCACTCCAAAGAGGGTAATCAAGAACTCATTATACATAATTTTGTATGGAAGGGAAGCTATAATTCCTCTCTCACTTGAGTTACTAGCCTTGGATCCTACCCATCAGCTGGAATAGATGGAAGGTGATAGCCTAAAAGTTAGGTATTGTGAGCTAATGGAGCTTCAAAAAGTGAGAGACTAAGCCATGGATGCCATGACCAGCTACCAATAGAAAACAAAGAATAATTTTGACAAAAGGTCTATGCAAAGGATATTCTTATAAGGTGACATTGTCTTGAAGTGGGATGAGGATCGAGTCAAGCCTAAAAGGCACATGAAGTTTGACATTTTATGGAGTGGCCCATATATCATCACCCAATGCAAGCAACATAATGCTTTCCAACTCTAAAAGTTGGATGGTGAAGAGATACATATCCCAGCTAATGGGATATACCTTAAGCATTTTTAATAAATTTATTTTGTCATGTATAAGTTTTTCATTATTTTTCCTCATTTTCCCTAAGTGATGTTACACATGTGTGTAGTGTTTTTAGCCTTTGTTTGTGTTTTTTCCTTCTTATTTGGGGTAAAATATTTGTTGGTTCATAGGTCCTTACAAGGCTATTATTGACTTCTCCAAATGCATCCTAAATCCATGCCCAATGTAATTTATGACTACCAGTCTTCCCAAGCATAGTAGGCATGATTCCCTTATGAGTCACCAATTGTGTTGACCAATTTTGGTCTTGCAAGCCAAAATTGGGCACCTCCTCCTTTTTCTTTGAAAAATTCATCGAATCCATGTTTTGGCTAGATCATCCCTCTATTGCCTTGTGTAAAATGTTTTCTACTAGACATTTCTCATGAAAAATCTAGGTGTTTCCCTCATTCTACTTTGCCAAGTGTATTTTAGTTTTGTCAAGAGCAATTACTTCACCTACAGTAGTGCATTGTAGGTTTCCTAAATGACTTTACATGTGAATTTTTCATAAGTTAAGTCACTTGATAAATTTGATTTGGTCTTAGTGGTGTAATTCAGACTTTACAAATGTCTTTACTTATAAACGTTAATAAGTAAAGTCACTTACAAAACTTGATTTGGTCTTGATAGACCAAATCAAGTTTTCCAAGTGTCTTTACTTATTTGCCTTATCAGTGAAAGTTGATGTAAAACCCAAGGTAGAATCTCTTGGGAAGTATGAAATGGTCTATCTAGTAAAAATCAAGTTTGTTTAGGTGCATTACTTATCTACTTTTATAAGTAGAAGTGATTAAAGAACCTAAAATGGTCTAAGCAGTTCACAAAAGGCAACAAATTTTCTTTAGAAGGCATTTTGATGGCTTGAAGGATGTTTTTAAAAAGTCTAAAGGGTATATGCCCTTATGGAGGGCACTTAGGTGGCACACAAGCCCCTTAAAATTCTTTTAAAAGGCAAATTTGGACTCAAAGTGTCCTTGTCGAGGGCACCTTGGTCGGTGTTAGGACCAAATCAAAATTTTTGAAGGGGCATTTTGAGGCACAAAGTGCCCTTATAGAGGGCACCTTGAGAAAGATGACCATTTCATAAAGCTCGAAGGGCACTTTTGGATGAAAAAACCCTTGTAGAGGGTAACTAGCTAAAGAACGAGATAAATTGCAAAGGCCCAAAGGGAAAGTGCCCTTCAAGAAAAAGAAACAAGTAGGAGTTTTCCTTTGGACAAAATGTTTGAAGGAATTCCTTCAGACATTTTATTTGAAGGACATGTCAAATAAAAGCCCACCCATAGAAAAGACCCATAAAGAGAAAGCAAATAAAAGGTCAAGGAAAAGGAGAAGTCAAAGGAAAGAGACTAAACACAGGAAAAGACAAAGTAAAAAAGACAAAACAAGGAACAATTCTAGATGCCAACAAAGATAAAAGATAGAATCAATGACCACTCAAACTGAGACACGTGGCATTGACAACTCAACATAAGGAGTTAATACATTTAGGTAGAATATGTCTACCAAAAACCAATAAATAGATTAGTTTTCAAACTATAGAGGAGAGCAACTCATGTTTTCATGCTTCACCATTAATGTACAACCAGTTATGCCCAACATTGAAGAGAACATGGCCCAGCCACAATAACTTGGGGATGGATTTGTGAGTTGATAGAAGGAGTATCCCATGCTTTTGTAGGCCCAAGATAGTAAAGGTGGTGAATTGGACATTTAAAACATGTCTCTCTCATATGTAGTTAGAAGAATATAGTAGGAACATGGTCTTTTGGTCTCTACAAAAGTGTTTAACTCAGCATGGGTTTCCATTCCTTGATTTTTCAGCTATCTTGTTTCCATTTATCTATATATTTGTAACTTATAATTTGAGAAAAAACCTCTCAGCTTGTATGGAAAAGCCCTGAAGGAATTTACCTTGAATCAAAAAGAGCATTTTACCTCCAGTTAAGCTTGCACTTTTGTATATGTCTATGGTTTTATCTTGTATTAAGTCATTTTCTTTTCATGCTTTCATAAGTTTACTCTAACATATCTAGTTCAGAGTGATATTCTTCTCTTATAGGTCACAAGAAGTGTCTGAAGAAGTATAGGAAAGTGAATAGGCTATGCAATAGTGTGTTTTAGAATACCTCTTGTGCTAGTTTCTTCCTCCATGTATCTTCATAGGACCCCCTACTGAAATACTGATGAAATGAAGTTTTTCTCACCTGAATCAAGTGTATGCTTGTTTTCCATAGTTAAAAGTGTATGCCAAAGCTAAGTAGACCAATTATTTTTGTGAAACACCTCTTAGCTTAGTTCCCATTTTCAATATTTTCTCTCCCTTTTCATCCCCCCCATAATTAGCAGTAGGAAATCTAGGGCCTCAAGGTGCATCAAGGGGAGATTATCTCTAATCTAGAGATTCATCCCTCATGTTTTCCACCCACAACAAGAGGGATGTATCCATTGTGTCATGTGGATGAAGAAAGCTGAGCCTCCCTTCAAAGAGTGTAATTCACCACTTCAATAGTATTTAAATTTTCCCTCTCCTCCCTACCCCCTTTTATTCTAATAATTAAATTTATAGAACAAAAGAGAAGGATAAATCTAAAAGTGTAAAACACACTATCTTTTATAAGAGACTCCAATTGTACAAAACACTCATTTTAGCAAACCCTACAACAACACATGAATTAGTTATTATCTATATTTAAAATTTGAAAAATGTGAAAGTCTAAAATTTAAAAATTGAAAGAAAATAAAGTAAGGAGTACACCTGTAGGAGATCAAACCATATTTCCATGTAACCTATAAAATATGGTGAAGCATTCGATAAATGTACCCCCTTGTCAAAGAACTTAGAGAGATGGTTCCTCATGTTGAATCACTGGTGAATTTGAGAGTGATCAAGTCCCAATTTTGAATAACTAATCAAGCCCTTAAGTTGGAAAGATGCATGCTCCAATTCTCATTAATGAGGAGAAGTATCCAATGTTTTAATCCAAAATAAGGTGGGACCATAATGGGTTTGATATAAGTGACACCAAGGCCATTGAGTGTCATTAGACTTAAATATACATCATACATAATAGAAAGTGGAACCATAAAATGGGCTCATTATATGTAATACCAAGGATATTGAATGTCAATAAACTCAAACACATATTACCCATAATAGAATGGATCACACTATTATTGATGGATCTATATTATTTTTACACAACCTAAAGAGAATGAATAATATTCATGCCTCCTCATGATCTTAGTGATAAAATATATTTAAAGTGAAATAAAACCCATTTTCCATTAAACCTATAAGTTTTATTTTAGTGCATGAAACAATATCATGCCTTTTGAATTTGAAAAATATGTATATGTGCATGACTCAATATCATACCTTTTTGAATTTTAAAAATTCATATATGTGCATGAATCATCATCATGCCCCCTAAATGCATGTCAAATGATATAGAATGCCCCGAATTAGTATGCTCAACTGTAATTGTATGTGAAACATGTAATTCTTATTCCTAGAAATATTTTACATATGCCCATACATATGCATCCAAGTGTGTATGATTTTGTATTCATGTCTCTATAATGTGATTTTATATGCATATCATATTCCCCCATTATCTATATCAATGTGAAAAAATCAATCATGTATTTAATTTTTGAATTACTTGAAATATTTGAAACCTATAATATATCATATATTTACTCATGGAGTCTTAAATCTCTAATACAAACCCACTATAATGTCTCCTTTTGACATGAGGGATGTGGCATACAAGTCACTTATCATAAAATAAGTGTTAATATTACCATGTGATAAATATAGAATCATGTCACCATGTGGAGGTTATGTCAATATAGTAATGTAATTTTTCATTCAAGCATATATGTAATATATTGAATGTGAAGCATAAAAGTGTCATGCATAGATAGATATATCAATGAGGTACACATTAAAGTAACCATATTTGAATAATACTACATAGTAAAATTTAATGATACAAATCATGGCACCTCTAATTAATATCAATAAGCACAACAAACATAACACACAATGTCACACATAATGCCAAAGGATGCATACAAAGGACATGAACATGTCACAATAAACAAGGATAAGGGTCACATGTAAATGAAATTAATAATTTAATAAACAAGAGACATAAGTATGTCACACACATAGGGACAAGTTTCCACACATAATAAGTAATATCTAGCATATCATTTAAAATAGTAACAACATCGAAGGACATAGAACAAGTGAAAATAGTCTATACCATCTATATGTATCAATGTCATGTCATAAAAAAGGAGCATATCAATGTAGAATAATTTAAGATATGAGTAAATATCAAGACAATTTTAATATATGTATCTCAACATGGTATAGAGGTCATAGATAGATATAAACTATGATTATGTAACTTGTATAAAAAATGGCCTCAAAACAGGCATGGCCATTGGGTAGAAAGGAGTCCAAAATTTATGAATCCTTAAGTAATATGTATTTACTTCATCACATTCATTTAACTCATGAAATCCATGTGCATGACATAAAATATTATATCTACTATACACATGGTAAATAATATATGTAAAGAAGTAAACTAGCAACTCATGGCATGCTCAAGTTTAGAAGTTTTTTTTTTTTTTTTGAGAATATTGTGAATGTTTTTATATTTTTTTGATTTTTTTTAGATTTTTTTATATGCATGCAAGGGAAATTAAAGTATTCACAATTAAGAGTGAGAGGGATCCAAATGATGTATAAATGTGTCAAGGAATAATATGCGTGAGTTATGATAACATATAAGTGTGGATAAAGTGAAAACAAATAACATGCCCCCACTATTTATGTAAAATGAAAACATATATATATATATATATATATATATATATATATATATATATATATATATATATATATATATATATATATATATATATAATGTATGTGGATATAAGGATCATTGTGCCCCCACTAGTAAATAATAAATGTGTGTTTATGTATTATATATAAGTAAGGATTTGTAATCTTGTAAGCTGAAATGAAATCCAAAGTATGTGTAGGTAGTCAATATGAAATAATGAACGAGTGACATGTTGTAAAATATGTGTATATGTTTGGGTTAGGATAAATAATTAAAAGGAAAGGTACAAGTAAAAAAAAACAAAGGGATATAATAAAGGTCTATTTAAGCATATATGAACATATGTGTGATAAGATAGGAGAATAAAGTTGATGGGTAATCAAAAAATATGAGGAAGCATTAGATTTATTGCTTAGGTCATGAAATAATGTTGAGATAAATGATAAAAATGAATGAAAAGATAACATAACATTGAAATAATCAAATTAAAAGGTTGAGATAAAAGTGTTAAGATGGGAAACCATCAAATGGAGAAAAACCCTATACTAGTATTAAAATCTTTGAAACAATGAATCTCCAAGTATATAATAAGAAGAAGCTAGAAGTGAAGGAGAAGAATGACCTTAAGACAAGGGAGCATCAATAATACAAGAGGAACATTATATTAACAATATTTTTGTGTTTTATATTAATAATTGGATAAAACATCTCTTTATATTGATCTAGGAGAGAAAATGAATTAAATGAGCAAGCTGCATGTTTATTCCATGTGCCCCTAACCCTGTTACAAGTGAGAGGATGTGGGTGACATATGGGGGGAAGATTTACTTGTGAAAGTAACACCCAAATCCAAAAAGTGGATAATAGAGGTGAGTGACACCTCATAAGTTGAGGATAAATTATATTTATAAATATAACAAATACACACATAGACAAGACTTAGGATAAACCTAAAAACCTATAGAGAAGGACACAAATGAGGTTAATTATACAATAAGAAGCTATATAAAATTTAAAATATTGAAACTAACTAATGATTTGATCAAAACTATTTTCCCATGGATTTATTGCATAACCTATGTAAACACTTGTTGAATTTCATGTTAAGCCAAAAATTGAATTGGTATGTCAATATTTAGGTCTTATGTCATTAGTAGTGTTATGCCAATATTCAGTGTGATCCTAATCATAATAATCCACTAGCTCCTAAAATTGTGATATGATAATATTATCATATTTTTTATCTATATATTTAAAATCTAATACACCATATTATGGAATTGAACTTTCTGATTTATTTTGCTTTGTCATATGTGTTGTATCTTTTGATTTTATTATTATGATTATACTAGTTGTCCTTATTAAAAATTAGATGAAGGGATATTTTATTTTATTTTTATATTTATCTTCAGATTAATCCTCTCTATAAATTGTGTAATTTTCATACTCATTCTCAAAGTTAACAAAGTCATGATCTTTATCCAATGTTTCTTCTATTACTCTCAACCATGATTTTCCTAGTTTTGCAGTGTATTAAACCAAGATAGGGTCAATGTGAAATACAATGGAACATATTTTTAGCCCAAGTGTTACTAGAAAATAAATGGATCTAATATAACACTAAGGCCTATTAATATTACCCAAATTTTTCTTGTCATGCCCAAGATATTGGATAAGTTTCATGTTACATATATTGGCTTAAAGACAAGATGCAATCTGGACATTAGTACTATTATGTCCATCACACCCATTTTTTTGAAAAATGGGGGAACCTTATTTGAATTGATAAATATAAGTTCCTGGGTCTTCTATCTCTCTTTAACCAACTCTATTAGGGGAGAATCCTTGAATTCCCATTCTGACCTCATCTCCTTGAGCATATGGTTTATTAAAACTTTATATTGATCCATGTTAGGATCCCTTATTACCTATGAAAATATAATGTATTCAAGCCATGATAATATCAAAAAATAAAATAGGAACTCATTTACTTATAATATTTAATGTTCTAACTTTTTTTGTAATTTTTATTTCATTATAAAGTTTCTAGAGTCAGTCTCTAGGAGTATCAGATTCCCAGATTCATACGTGGCATCTTATGAAATCTAATTGGTAGTCATGTAAGAATTTTATCCATCAAGTTTATTTTTTTTAATTAGTCTCTTTTAATGTAATTTTATAGGAATAATGGTGAAATTAAAAATATCCATGTGGATAACTTTTAATGAAGTCAAAATGTTGCAAGGTATGGCTAATTAGGGTGCTTCAATGTCAAAGTGTCAATATCTTGGTCTTGATATAGATGTTAAAACTTGAGAGAGCCCAAAATAATAATAAAGTGTCACATGGACCATGGTTATAACCTATTATATCCCAACCAATCAATGATACTCAATGTTAGACTGGTCAGTCTCTTGGTCTTAAAAAATATGTCAAAGCCTAAAAGAACCCGACCAAGTGGAGACTTGCCACATGCGCTAAAGTTAAAGTTACCAAGATTTGACCAATGATATTTTCATAGTGTTAAACATGTCAGTATCCTAGTCCTAAAAAAAATTCAGATCTTGGGAGAGCTCGACCAAATAAAAAATCACCATGCGACCCACTATCAGGCTTACCAGTCTCTTAGACCTGACAAAAATGTTAGGACCTAAGAAAACTTAACTTATCAAATCAAACCACATAGAATATATATAAAATAGGTAGGGAAAATATTGATATGCCCCAATATGATCAAAGTGAAGTGCAGTCAGAGTTAAAGGGCTAATCATAAGGCATCATGTGTCTTATAACTAACATTCTCATTTTCATAAACATATAAAGATAAGGTGTCAGGCTGTGCCTAGGTTTTGATTATTACAACATGTAATAATGAGCAAAGGACACATGACACAAAATAAGGACTACCTAGGAAGTGTTAAAGATGATATGGTTAGGTGCCTACCACACTCTAGGCATTAATTGAATGGGAAAATGGGCCATAATTAGATAATCTAGAATGCCATGTCATGATCACCAAATCTAGAAGGAAACATAAGATTGATGTCTCTGAGTTTATATCCTAATTAGGAAATGAATGGGAGTATCAAGCCACTAAATTGAAATTGAATTCATACCAAGTGAGTCATAAAATGCCATTAAAGTAGGAGATGTATGTAGATTCATATAAGTGCCTTGGGATGAGCTCATTAACTATTAGTGCTCCTAGTTTCCTAAAAATCATTCCTTGATTTTTGCTCTAACCAGTGCCCTTTATGTCTTCCCCCTTTGTTCAATTTTATTTTTAAACAAGCTCCATCTAAACCACAATGGCATCCTAATCATGTAAACCCAAAGCCAAGCTAGGATACTAGGACACTTTACTCCTAGATGGCTTGATGCACTTTAAGTACTACTATGAAATATTTAAGGCTAATGATATAGTAACTAAGTTGTTTGATAACGATAATTAGGATGAGGAAAAAGTTGAAGTTGAACTTTAGGCCTATAGAAATTATAGGATACTCAAAGATACAACTAATATTGAGGTTTCCTTTATGCTAACTTGCTCAATTAATTATTATGCATAATGAAGTAGGTGTAAGATGGCATCCATGACATGGTCTATCATGTGAACAACAAAAATAAATCCTAACATCTCAAGAAAAGAATTCAAGGCTTATTATAACTTCATTAAGTGAAAATTATCTTATGATTTAGTCACCATGACCACTTGGATGAGTTTCAATCAGATTCATGATGTCTTGAAAGATTGGGTTGAGAACCCTAATGCAAGGTGGGTTAACAAAATGAATATGAATACATATATTGTCTACAATTTTAAAGAGATAATCCACATTGGGATGATCCTACTCAATTAAATATTTAGGGATAATGCCTACCTACATGCCAACATCCTATGTATTCCCTTGCTTGACATAATTATCAAGGGTGAGTATGTCCATAACCTAAGAGGGGTAATTAACTTACATATGATCAAGGAGATAGGTGATGCCTAGGGAGGTGATGATTTATATATGATGAGCTACCTAGTTGACATAGTCTATAGGACACTCACCTTTAATCTGTCTACCTTTCCTCTATGGGTTTCTATAGGTTTAGTGGTCTATGTAGTGTTTTATAAGCTATATAGAAACCACTATCAAAATAGATTTAAGGATATTTATGATTCATTATACTTAGTGGTTTATAGTTTCATCAATGAGGCACCCATGCCTTAGTTTCAAAAAACAAACTAGGGACCCCCTCACCTCCATTGGTGATTAATGGTACTATTAGGAGTATAGCATCATTTAGGTCATCAACATTCTCAAAGATCCCCTCTACTTACCCTATCAGTTCTTAGATAGCCTAAAAAAGTAAGAAATTATGTACTACATGTTGGAGGACATCTTTGGGAATTGCACCAATCATAAAAAAAGGCTTTCCCACCCCTCTTAATCACTACCAAGAACCATGTGTATAGGGCCTTTCCTTCATTATAAAATATGGTAGCTGGGAGGGACTCTTTGGCCTTGGGAAGAGCTGAGCACTAGGATTGGGAACCTACAAACATCATCAAGGTCTACTTAGAGAAGTACTCAACCTATCTCAACTTTAACTATGGCCATGAGCTTAAGGATAATCATGAGATTAACTTGAATCTAGCTAATGACTAAGAGGTGATCACTCATATTGAGGCTTGTAGAAAGAAGAAAGGGAAGAAGGTTTATCTTAGGCCATATATTTACCAGTATACAATGGCTTAACATGTAGAATATGTCAAAGAAACTCCCCCACAACTCTTTATAAGGCTTATATAAGGAATCCCAATAGCTTATCCCTTGAGATATCCTCCTACACTTTGGTGCTTGGTTCCTTCATCACCTCCTATGGTTCAAACAACTTAGCCCCAACAAGTCTAAATCCATGTAGCCTAACCCTAAGAATCTCAATTTCAAGTGACTCAACCTCAGGCTATGTTGGCCCTAAGTTTGATATCAGTAACCCAAATACTATCTCATTGTGAGACCAATAACTAACACTAGCACAAGTCCCTTTCCCCACTCCCTCCCCTCTCTATTAATCTCTCATGACACCACCTAGAAACTCCCATGCCATCCACTTAGATAATACCTCTCTTTTTACCTTTTTCATCTCTACCAAAATTAATTTAGGTGCCTCTAGCCTTAGTCCTTCTTATAACCCTCACCTCTTGTTTCCCATCTGCCCCATCCATTTCACAACCTAGGACCTCCCTAGTGCCCCCACTAGTCATTATGTAGACCTAAGTGATCATGGTCTCCCCACCTCCAACTAGTGTAGTTGTTGCTCTTATGATAAATGCACCCATGTGCATAGCTCTAATATCCTAAAATATTTATATCAAGTACAAAAACCCAAGTTAACATAATCAAGAGGCTAAAGAAGAAGCATAAGATGGTATATCTTCAACATTCCATTCATGTACCAATTTCTCTTACTTAGTGACCTCTATAGGTTCCCACTACTCCTCGTATACCACTTCTAGTACCTCCCCATGTCATTTCTCATCTTGACTTTTCCATTATCTTGAGTGCCTAAGGATTTGGCTTTAATCAGTTGATATCCTCTTTTATGATGAATAAACCTCTCCTTAGAGTTATATCTCATCATCTTAGCATGACCTAAAACTAGTGGTAGGCATAAATGTTCCATTGAGCCTCCTTATTTATCTTGCCTCCATACACACCCATGTGTCCTCCTCCTCCTCCACTACTTTCCTAATTTATCCCTTCTTCTTCCTTTATGATCCCTCTACCTCATCATCCAAATGTCACCACCATATCCATCACCCTACCAACACCTCTTCCAATCATGGGTATGGGTATAGTATCTCAGGTAGCTAAGTTGAAAATATAAGTTAACTGAGATATGTAGTGGGACTTTGATTACTCCACAAAAAATATGTAGAGGATCCCTACTCAAAAATTCATGCAAGAGGGAAACTAGGTGGTATGGTATACCTAAAAGGATCTATTCTCTATCACCAAAGTGATGAATCCAATGGGAGAGGAGAAGGTGTCCAAGGACCCAATCTAAGTCCTATGATCCACCCATGAAATGTTAGAGAGATTGATAGGGGACATGCATTATTAGGTCTGACCCTTCAAAGTGCAAGTAAAAATTTCCTTCCTGGTGGACCTAATAGACAAGTCAAGGATGCCCTCTTAAAAAAATTATTAGTACTAAGAAAAGTGGTGTAAACTCAAGAAGGATATAGGATGTATATTCATAAGACTCAGGCCTATTTGGAAATCATCTCTCTATTAGATAAAAAATGCAATAAACTAGTGGTTATAGTAAATAAAGGCATGTTCCCAAAATTGAAGCTTATTCCCTCTTTAGATCTAAGCTTATACCAAACATACACTAGGAGCATGAAGGTAACTATTGAGGAATGGTTGGACCTGGCATAAACTATGGTGAATCCTCTAGAAGAGGGTAAGAAGAAAATATTGGTTTAATTAAAGAAAGTCAATATCTCAATGTTATTCCACTCAGATGGCACTCTGATAGATAAGGGTGAATTTAGAGTCCACCTAGGTCTCTTCCAAAAAGTTATGTAGAAGAAGGTGTCTAAAGTAAATAGGGATGGGGCCCAGGCTATGTTTAAACTCACGACCCAATCCATTATGAGCATTATCCAAGTGTTAGAAGTCTAAATGGATATGTGAAGCCCACTCCAAGTCTATTAGAGATTGGTGGCCCATTCATAATTCATCTTCAAGGAGCCTCCAATGAATCTAGCTAAGCTTGAATAAGAATTTGATGTAGTGAAAACATTTTTAGAAACTAGGGAAATAGATTCAAAATAATTGGGAGGTAACTCATGTGTGACTAGTCCATGTATTAGTTAGGTGGGCCTTTAGGGATCTTTTGGTATGAGTGGGAGTATTTACTCATTTTTTTAATTTGATATAGTTTTAACAACCAATAGTGGTCATCATGACCTAGGGTGGGAATCTTGTGATACTATGGGGTGAGATCCATCCTCATCTATAAATATGTAACTATATTTTATTTTGAAGGCTAACATTTTCTTAGTCCTAAAATGCTATTAGAATTAAATCAGGATTTCACCTACTTCTTCCTTCACCCTTTTGGATTGTGAATGTATACCATGATCAATACCTTTGTAAATGAACTTATTTTTAATGAATTAAATATTTAGGTTTCTACATAATCCATGGTATATTTGTCAAAGTATCAATCATTTCTAGTTTTGAATGAATGTTAGTGCTAAGAAAATTGAGCTAAAGCTCTGTTAATTAATAAATGTAGTGATTATAATGTGATTTTATATTCTAACCTGTTTATAACCCTTTTCATTTGACTCAAAATATTTTTAATATGTGTGTTAACCTATAGGTTATCTTGGAAGAGTCCATGTGTTATTTACTATGGGATTTTGAATATTGATATTTAGTGAGGGGTTTAAAATCAATAATTTTTTCTTGTTTCCTCAAACATTTACCATTTGTAACATCGATTCAAAACCTTTGATGAAGCTCAAAACATAATGGTACAACTATGGTAGGGAATCCAAATCATTTATTGAAGCATTAATACCTTTTGGGCATAGAAACACTCTTTCCTATCCTAAGTTACCCTCCTTTTGATGTTTATTTTAGAACTCAAACATTCTCTCCTATTTTATAAATCTATGAAGGATAACCCAAATAAAAAGTAACAACCAAGAGTTCCCTCAGCTAACAACTCATCCCAAGTGAAATTGTACATATCTTGAATTCCTGATAGTAATAATCACATCTACATATCTCAAGTAGGGAAACAAGTACATTTCTTATCATTGATGTAATGACTAAGAATCAAAGGCTTTAGATAAATAGAATACTTTATAGCTGCCTCATTTATAACCAAATTTTTTACATTAGAATTTTTTAGTATGTATTTATTTTGATTTTCCTTTATAAGGTATCCCTTCTTAAGGATGCTTTCTTACTTAGTTTGATTTATTTTTGTAACTTCTCTTTTAGTCATTTATATGTTTCAATTTGTTCCCTTTGATTATCTAATTTTTCCCTTTGAAACTATTTGTCTTATTCTTATTTTAACCTTTCTTGCTCTAATTTTTATTTTTATAATTGTTCCTACTTGTTTTGTTCCAAAATTTTCTTTTGTAAATGTTTCTTTTTGAACTATTCTTTTTATTATGCCTACACTTTCTTCTTAGAAGGTGGAACATTAATTATATCATGCTTAACATTTTGAGTATGTGTAATATTTTATTCAAGTTATGTATCCATTAGACATAAATGTTAAATTTATTTTTACTTTTTTTGTGAGATAATACTATAGTAAGTGTTTTTACTTGGATTATGTTTGTTATCTTGAATTATGGCATTTATTTTGTCCTTATAAGATTGTGTCTTTGTATCAATCTTTGATTCATCCTTTTTTGTTATATATGAGTTATATCAATATGTTAAAACTCCCACACATTTATAGAGTATGAGATAAGTACTCATATGCATCAATAGGATTTCAATTCAGCTTACAGAATGTGTTATCTTTTGGATTATGCACATCATCATTATCACTATCATTCCTTTTTTTCCTCGATGGTAACTTGAAATAATTTATGTAATTTATTTAATGTTCATGGTTGGTAATTGTTATTACTATGTACCTAAATCACCCAATTCATAAGTATGTATATTATCAAGTGGGATGGGATATGTAGGTGGAATAATCAAATGGTCTTCAAATTATGATTGAGTCATTTTGAAATATTTGAAAGGGTTACCATATGCTGTAATTATATAGTCATGTCTATCATATATAAATTTGATGTATATATGGAATGGATAAGGTATAACCTTCATCACATAAATCTAAGGTTGCCTTAAAAGTAAGTTGCTGGGTAAATGGTTAGGCATAAGAAAACTAGTAGACACAATCTTGGGATCTACAAGTAAATCCAATGTGATAGTTCCAAGAATTTGACAATGAATATTATCAAATTACTTGATATTTTGTTTATTTTTTTGAATGTTTTTCATATTAATACTGATGTTTGTAAGAAAAAAAAAGTAAAAATATTCAATCCTAAATCATTATTAATCAACACATGCTTGAATATATTTTCATGCACCTGAACTTGAATGAATAGTGTAATATCTTGATCTATGATATCCTTAGGAGGTAAGATTTACTTATCAAACGTGATGAAATTTTCAATATCCTTGAATGTATTCATGATATAACCAAATGATTCTAGTTGTGTATCACTAAGAAGAGTCGTATCACATATCATTTCATATAAGATATATTTTTAGATTTTTAATCTATTTAATAACTCTAAAATATAAATTTTAGTATGGGTCTTATGTATTTGATAAATGATATTATATCCATTAGATTTAATTATTTGAATTTAGGGAGGTGGAGGTGGTTAAGGAGGAACATGTTGACCACCTTCATTATTTCATGGAGGAGGGACCTAACCTCATCTAGTGTAGATAGAAATAACAACAAAATATAATATAAGCATTGGATGAAGAATATGAGTGGGACAATAAGCAAGACAAGATTGAGGTCTAGAGGCATAAGGAATAAAATGAGTCATACTTGCCTTTGGCACCTAGTGGTGATAGGTAGAAGTTAAAAATGAACATTACAATAGTAGAAATTGAATAAGGCTTGAGATTGTATATTGTTATATTTAGGCCTTTTATATAAGCAAAATTCATTAAATATAATCATTATTTTATTTTTAAACTTCAAATTTGTAAATGGTATTAGTGTGTAACTAGATAGGGTGTGTTTGATTTGTAGGCTATAAATATATTGATCCAAATATTAAATAATGAGTAAGGACCAAAGGGGCACTACCTATGGAATATTCCACTATCATGTAGTTTCACTATCACATATTTGAATTATGTTGAGAGTAACTTCCCGGGTTAACCACTTACCAGTGCACTACATCACCAAATAGTTAAAATATTTCCTATGGCTGAAAAAAAACCTTATGCATTCATGTTATATCGTGAGGTACATGGAAAATAAAAAATATATAACTTTTTGTCCATGGATTAAGTATTAGAGCAATACCCATCACACTATGCCTCAGGTAAAATTGGGGACTACTTAGATGAGAACACCATCTCTTTTGAGTTTTACAATTATAGGAGCACACTTATAGAAAGTAAGAAAAAAAAAAAAAAAAAAGAAATTTAAATCTAATAAAATAAAATATTTTTTACATGAAAGTAAGGAAATTTAATTTGAAATCCCTAGTTTAAATAGAAACCTTAGAGCAATGCTCAATCAAATATTATAAAAGATGACCAATTTTATCTTTATTGTATGAGAATCGTGAATTCAACTAAAACCCTAGAATAAAATTTGAAAAAATAATGTTTAAGAAACAAACAGTTCTACCAATATGTTTTACCCTATTTTATATTTAATAGTTATAAAAATTTGAATGATTATTCATATTATTATATATCTTATCTAAGCAAAAATCTAAATATATAGAACAATTAACTGAAATTAAATAACAAGTGGCATGTGCTAAAAATATTAAGTATAACCAAGAGTAAGATACTTACAATTTTATAGTTTTTGGTTGATTGGAATAATTTTTAGATAGTGAAAAATAAAATAAAACTAAATTGTGACAACTTAGATCTTGAGGCAGAGTCTACAACTATGTATGGACAGGTCCATGGTCCTTGAACTATAGTGTAGTGCAACCTTGCCCATGAACTATAGACTTGTCTACTTTGACTATAAAAAAATTGTGATTATTCTATCACCTAAACATGTGTCTAATGAGAGTGTTTAGATATTGTGATTATCTAAATATTGCACATAAACCTTTGTTTTACTTTTCTTTACCTTGGAAACCTTGGGGTAGTTGTGAGAGCTAAAAAAATTCAAAAGGGGAAGTGTAGTGGGAAAAGCTAAACCTAACCACTCCCATTGATGATTGATTATTGCATATGTATCTAAATAATATGAGGAGGGAATAAAGACATGCATAGTTCTCACACCTAATGTGATTATGAAATTTTGCTCCTTAACTATACGTATGCAACTAGAAATTTATATTTGATACTTGACAATGTTAGTTATTGACCTAATTTGGAATGATTCATAATTGATTTGAGACTATTCCCTAGTGATTTATATCAATATGGGAAGAATTGGGTAGTTTTTTTTAGTGTGAAATAATGTAATAGATATATTTATATTCAAGTTATATATTAATTCCTTTAATCAATGACCTTTGATCTATATTTATAATGAAAATTTTGAATGATTCCCTTGAGTTAAATTATGAAATGTGTAGGATGAACCAAATAAACATTTAAAATTTTGGAAACTAATTATTAAATGGCAAGGGGATAAGGCTACACTCGATGGATAGGTTTGAGACAATGTAATTGTCTTCTTAGTACAAAACTATCCAAAACAATTAGGGACAATTATCTTAAGGTTGGATATAGTCTGAGAGTAATATATAAATGTTTTAGCATTGATTTGGAGATTCTTATGTAGTAGTGATGGTGAATAGAGGAATGGAAAATAAGAGTAATGTGTTTGAGCACAAGGTAATTGGTTTAAGATATGTCAAGAATTAACATTGTCAATTACCTATTACTAGATTTTAAGTATATACACAAGGATGAGATGTTTGTTGGTACCATAAAGTTTGTGTAGACATATAAATTTGGTATTATAAACTTGAAAATGTAATTTTTTAATTGTATTTAAATATATGATTTGTACATACACATTTGAATCTTACTTATATTTTATATACACATAATATTTTCAAACTTTATCAATTACTGATGCTTTCTCTCTTCCAAGAACTCATCGAGTCTTAATCTCTCTAAGTACACACCTTAAGGGGTGCACTAAGAAAGGGTTGGGTAGACCACTGGTACTTCTCAAGATTTTTATTTCTTTACTACCACTTTCTATCTACACACCCATCTCCTAAAAACATTTCCCTAAGCTTTTCCTCCTTTTTTTCACCCTCCTCTAGTTATTTTCCACCTTTGTTAGCCCTTCCCTAGCCTAAAATCCTTTTTGATGATTTACGTTACACTTTTATCCCCATCAAACTTGTACTCTAATTGAGAAAACTTAGTTAGGGTTTAGGTCAACCCTTAGCTGAACTAGATTGAGACCTAATTTGTTTTTGTCAATAATGATACAAGGTCAATTGGGTCGACCTTATCAACCTAGAATTTTGGAAAGGACTAGGGTTAGATCTACCTATATAAACACATATATTTCATCATTTTTAAGAGAAGATAAAAAGAAGATTATATATATATATTATACATCTGCTTATCCACCATAGGAGCATAGCTTAGGGTTTCATAATTTATTTAGAGATATTAATCTTGTCTTGTGGAGAAGTATTTTGGATGCATTGATAGGTTGATAAGCCTATATCTGATTTATCCTTGTCATCCTTACATACCACAAAAACATCTTGTGAAGAACCTTGGCCAAGGGAGATATTGAGGCTCAACCGGTTCATCTTCTAAGGTAATTATTCTTAATTTTGTTCTTCCTTTGTAAGATTAGATAGATATGCATTTTTCATTCTCTCCCATGCACTAGGATTTCATATACATTGACATGAGTATGAATTCTATGCATCTTTACTTTTAGTTATTATTACCCCACTTTGTGCCACAAGCTTTGGTAAGCACTAGATTAGACTTTGATTTACTTGTTATTAATTTAGTGAATATGAAAACATAAGACCTAGTTAGGGTTATTGCATAGTTTTGCTTGACTAGAGGGTTTGTAAACCTCTTTAGTGATATCATTGTGGCAAGATATCCCTTGGCTAGGTCTAGTGGATCCATGTTGGTCATGAACATGAATATCTAATGTATCCACAATCATAATTGTGATCAATATTTATATTCTCTGAGCTAAGACTAATTTATAGATCAATTGCATTTCCCATTGCATACATTTAGGTGAACCTGATGTGAATTTAACCTTGCAGGTTTTATTTTATACCATCATTTTTATCATATTTTTCCATATTTGTACTACTATATTAAATCAGTCGGTATAGTTCTAACTTTATGTGTGTAAGTTTAGCACATAATCACTTCAAAATTAATTTATTATTTTTGTGTAGGTCTTCATCATCTATAGGATAATGGATCAAATAGGTCAATGCAATACTTTTCTTCAATTCCATATCAACATATACTATCAAATAGGTGGACTTTGTCTGCTAATTCTTTCTACCAACATATAGGTCAATCAACATTATCAAATAGGTTGAATTTATTTTCTAATTATTTCTAATAACATACAAGTCAACAAACACTATCGAATAGGTTGAATTTATTATTTTATCTTTTTTAGCATATAAGGATTTGTAGAACTCCATCAAAATAATCAACCCAATTTTTTGAATTTGAAAGGAATAACTAAAACATTATAATATTTATCACCTTTAAACCCACCAAGGTTCCTTTCTTTCCTCTCTCTATAATTTTAGTAGTTATTTTAGTTATATTTTTCACAAGTTAACAGTCCTTAAAATTGTATTCGTGCAACTAACTAGGTTAATCTAGTTGACCTAGTCCTGTAGTCTATCTTCTATCTAAGAGACATAGTTAACCTATTCAAATCTATTCTTCAAGACCTTAATTCTAAAAAACATGAATGGCCCAGTTGGATTTGTTATATATTATTTACATGTAATTTCACCTAAACTAACTCTGTACTATTCTTAAGAAAGGAATTAACAACTATTTTCTAGTAATTAATTCACATTTCTTTTTCAGCTATTTACATGCTTAGAGTAACTCACATAGTCTAAATAGGTGGTTTTTCAAATTAATATTTTAGTTACACTATTTTATTATTTTTTCACACACTACCAAATCAAATAACATTCACAATTAATTTAAACATTTGTATTCCTAAGGCTTACATAATTAGATTTCATCACCAAGGGAGAAGATGACTTGGTTTTCTACACAAGTATAAGTACATGGTTAATGGTATATATTGACAAGGCACCCGATACCCTTATTACTACAAGATTATGAAATGAGGGGGTAGGCTCGAATACCAAGCCAATACCATTGCCAAAATAGATCCCTTTTATCCCAAATGTCTTGAAACCAACTCTAGACTGCTTTCTAGTCCCCTATTTTGGCCAACTTTCCCATCACAGTAAAGTCAATTTTTTTTAATAATCTACTAAAATTTCAGGTGACCACTTAGTTAGAATTTATTTTTTAGTTTATTTCTTTCTATTTGATTATTATGTGTTGTATTGTAAAAAATTTTCTTGGCTAGTCTTGGTGTAAGGTTTTGTGTTGTCTGCCCTTATTAGATCAATCACATTGATCCAATTATTTGGGTGTTTTATTTCATTTTTACTTCAATTATTTTTTAATTTTTTCCTTTATTTTAGAACACTATAATTTTGGTTGATACTATCTCTTATAGACTATATTTTTCCTCCTACCAGTAGTACACAGTCAACTTATATTATCATGTCTTCTTAGTCACCCATTTTGTTCTCTGTTTAATAGTACACAATCAATCTGCATGACTGTGTATCCTTATCAACCTATTTTATCTCCCTATTTGCAATACAAAGTTGACTTAAATGACTTTTCATTCTTATTTTCTTGTTGGGTTATAGAACACAATCAACTTGTATGACTCTGTATCCTATTTGCTAACTTTGTCTTTGCATCATCTTTTTCCCTCTAACCTTTCTCTCTCATCATGAAATTCCTATTTAAGGATAACATAGAGTTAGACTCAATAAATATGATGAGATTTACCAATCTTGATAGGTTTTTCTAGAGAAAACTTATCTATCTTATTTAATATGCTAGTAATGTGCTTGTGACAACTCACACTAGAAATTATGGGACTCCTCATTCCTCCTTAGTTTGTAACCCTCTATTATCCTTAGAATATTAGCCTAAATTAGAGTATACTTTGGAAATACTTTTCTTCATCAATGAATTTCATCAACATTGAATAAAATACCCTTATCCTATTTATCACCTTATGACAAGTGGTCAAGTATAATAACCCTATTCACCTTCCCCCACATTCTCACATAGATTTGGGGGTAATAACTTCTTTACCTCTCAACCTTTTCCTTTTCTTTTGAACCCTTATCATACTATGACCTTTTCTTCCTTGATTTACTCAACCTCCATGCCAATTATCTCTACTAACATGGTAGGTTCAACATCTAGTGGGCCTTTTCTAAGAGCCACTCTTATTAATTCCTCCACTAGTGCATCATTTGGTACTCATGGTAATAATGCCACTAGTTCTTCTTCTTCTAATGCTTTTACTAGTGCATCTTTCACAATACAAGATAATCATGTTACTAGTGCCTCATTTTCTAACAATACCTCTCAATCTACTAATAACACTCATGCCACTACTCATAGTGGTACCCAAGCCACTAATACCAATGCTAGTGCTTCACATTTAAATAATACCACTCAAACCCATCAAATTTTGTTATAAAATACTAACCAAATGAATGATTTCTAGTCTAATAATTCCAATTAGATGTTGTAAATGCAGAATCACCTTATTCATCTCTAAAATCACCCTCAATAAGTTCTATGGGGAGTACATAACCAAAATGAATACCCACCCCCTTAGGGATTCCCATGGTAATCTCATCCATCAACCACCTCTTGTTAACAAAATAATAAAACACCTTCAAAATGAACATCTTATGCCTCAAATTGATAACATAGATATAGGAGTATCACCTCTACCATTAGCTATAATGGGTCAATTGTTCCTACTTTACACATAAAAACATTTGGAAATCTATACAAAGATTGGGTCAAGTCAAACACTTTTACCACTACCAAGATCTTAGTGAAAACCTCTTTAGAGATGCTTTAAATTGGTATAACTAACTCAAATCTCATTCCATCACTATTTTGGAAGATCTAGTTAATGATATAGTATAATAGTTTTAAACTAGTGACCTCCCTAAAAATACCTTGGCTCATTTTATTAATTGTAAGTAACTTAAGACAAAAAATGCACAATCTTTCATCAAATGGTGGAAAACCTTGTCAAATAAGTGTGAACACAACATGGCAGATGATAACATCTTTCATATATTCACCAATGGTCTCTATCCTAAGTTACAATATCGAGTCTAAAATCTCTCTTCACAAAATTTAGAAGAGGCTATCGACTAATCCAAGCATCAAGATTTACTCATACATCAATTTGAGACATCCCGACCTCCTATGGGCACTTGTATTCTCTTCAAAAATAAAAATTATCATGATAATAATAATGGTGTCACTAATTCCTATGAGACTATTCATAATATTCAAGCTATTTCTCTTGACCATGCTTCAGAATAAGCTTCCATTCT
Organism: Torreya grandis; assembly: GCA_037957365.1. NCBI lineage: Eukaryota > Viridiplantae > Streptophyta > Pinopsida > Cupressales > Taxaceae > Torreya > Torreya grandis. The sequence continues at coordinate 111,916 of JARHVA010004905.1, forward strand.
AAAATCGCATCCCTAATTCTCACTTTTCTCCAATAAACAACATCAATGTTCATAAGCCATTATTATTAGCATATCACATCTCTAATTTTTGAAGAACCTCTTAGGAGCATGCTTATGGACTCTACTATGATTGGTACCTATCACTTCACTAAATACAAGGAACCCTATAGCCATCTTACCCATGAGATGATTTCTACCATCCTTCATCCCAATATGCATCCTACTCCTCCCTCAGTTGAGCCTTGTCTATATCCTATTCCCACTCTCCCTTTAGCTAACTATCTTCTTAATTTTTATCCTATTTCTACTTCAGTCAAGCCTCATCTAGTCTCTCTGCTAACCCTACCTCCCTTTGGTGATGGATTGCTTACTTTACCATATCTTGATCATTTTCTTGCCCAATGGGCCAGTCATCCATACTATGACATTCATAAAATCATTATTCATTGGACTAGAGATTGTAAATTATACCAACCTTCCTTGGCTTATGCTTCCACTCCTTCTATTAGTACACCCATAAAGTTTACTAATAAGCCTATCTATTACTTCCATGAAATATATAATAATTACTCCACTTATTATCGTAAGCTTCAACAATATATAGACACATTATGCCCTACCCTTCCTCAGTGTATAGACAAGGCTATACCTCCCCTAAAATTAGTATCTAAATATATTCCCAAATATGGAGAGGTATATTTTATGTCACCAATGTGATACCCATCACACTGATGGTTGCCACATCCTCTAGTAACATCTCCAAGATCACCTTATGATCATTCTTGTACCTATTATCCATTTTCCCATAGGTCTCCCATGAATTAGGCTCCCCCTTCTTCCCCTATGGTTCCCCCACCTATGAACATTTCTTCCCCTATTGTTCCTAGACTTGTGATTATTCCACCTATGATTCCTCCACCTATAATCCCTCCACCTATGGATCCTCCTTCACATGTGTCCCCTTATCCATTGAGGACTCCTTTATTTCCCATAATTTAAAATCCTATTCCTTTTCCTGAGTATCCCATGCAAGATAGACCTCCTTTATGTATACCTACATTTTATATCAAGGATATTTGAGGACAGGTATTTTCCCAACTTTCTTTGAATATTGATCAAACCCTCGCTATAGTTAGAGTCTAGCTTCATAAATATTTATCGGATGTTATGGATAATGTTTGTGGACAAATTTACTAGTATTTATGAACATAACATGGTTTTCCTACACTTTATTCTTGATTTTGGATTGGACATGTGCTCTAATTTTATATTTATATACTTTATATCATTTGACACTATGTCAAATTTTCATCTATCTTATATGGTTATTTATATCTCACATTCCATGTTGTTTATGATGTCATTTTCTTTCCTTATTCTCTCTTATGGAATATTTTCATGACTACATGATTTTTCTCTTTATGCATTAATTTATTTCTAAGGATTAATTGTTTCTTTCTCATGATTATTTTATACCTTATCTATTGTGACTTGGTTATACAAACCTTTCTCCTCTTAGTCATTCCTTATTTACCATGCGATCAGTTTGTAAACAAGTCATCTCATTATAATCTTATTTTACTGGTCAATCTTGGATCTCCCTTTATTCCCCCTTTTTTTTTCACAAAATAAACATACACATGGTTTAAAATTGAGATAACATGCTGGTTCATAGATAAGCCTAAGTGTTTTAGTCATTCATGTCATTGGATACTTAGCTTCCTTTAAGCCAAAGTCTAAAGCTCATTTGTGTGTATCACTCTCATGATTGGTCATTCCAAGTCCATATGGAGGAGGAATCTTAAAATCCATAAAAATTTAAAACCCAAATCATTTTAATAAAATACAATGATATAAAAGGCAACATTTAAAAATTCCAAAAGTCAAATCACACTAAAAGACACGATTCAAAGCACATCTCCTTTTTATAATCAAAGTTAAAACTCCACAGTTGGCCTCATGATAGAGTTGAGGTCCCTTGGGGTGTGGTAGGTCAGTAGATTAGAAAAAGAGAATAACAAAAAAATATTTTAGTGATACCTACTTTCTCAAAAAAGTACCCAATATTCATAGTAAATCGACAACTCTATAAGAGGTCTTGAGGAATGGGGAACACATTATGGGAAGGTAAGTTCATTTTATTTTTTCTTTTTCAAAACAACCAACATGAGTCTATCTTTCTATAGTTTTGTGCTTACTGTGAATGGGTATCCTTTATATAATGATGGTCACTAGTCACTTCATGTATTTTTATGTCCTTAGTGTACCTCATGTTTCCTAAGGTATTATCATTGATGCATATGTTATGATTTTTACATTCCCTCTTTCATTTCCCACAATCTTAATATTTCCCCTTGAAAAATATTGTTTTGTTCACTCATCACTCCTCTTTAGGGATTCCCTTTGTGAGTTGCATTGTAAGACCTTGGTTAGGACCATGCCTTATAAATTACCATTCCAAATATCCCCTTTAGCATATTTTTCTTATTGTTTCCACCTCATTAATGTTACTTTTTTGAGATACAATGTAAGACCATGGATATAACCTGACCTTCCTTAAAATGTTTTCCAATACCCACATCACAATAATATTACACATGCCAAATATGAGATAAGTCATGATTAATCATGATTTAAATGTCATTGACATGCTTCCCATATTGATATAGTATGTTTTTTTATGCTTATTTTATTGATCTTTCATCTTTTATCTTCTTATTTTTTTTATTGCATGTGAGAATACAACTATTTTTCTTAAGTTTTTCATACTTCCCAGTTTAAATTAGTGTGATCAATTTAAGTTCATTTTTCCAATTTTGTTTCTCTTTTATAATTCTCAACATGATTTAGTATGATTGATTGACTTAATTGTTTTGTTTCTATACAATTTGTCTTTCATGTGCTTTCCATTTTATTACATTACTTTCATACTTCCCAATGTGATATAGTGTGATTTTACTTGTTTTAAATTAGTGAAAATCTTTTTTGGTTTAAAAACAATTTGTTATCCCTTTTTACCATTTTTTTAGTTTTATTATACTTAGTCATCTTTTATCAATGCACATTTCCCATCATGATATAGTGTGTAGTACATTTGTTTCTGATTAATTATACTTTTTCAAGTCATTTTTTCCTTTTTATTTTTAACCATGAATGTGTATCACATAATTCTAGAAAAGAACACACTCCACATATATTTCCCATAACATATACAACAAAATAAAAAAACCATGTTTTAGAAAGAAATATGTCCATGCATCAACATCCACAACCAAATACAACTAATGATATCAAAATTTAATTATAAAAAAACAATATATATATTTATCATGTGTTTTATACAATACAAAGTTTAAAATACAAAATACATAGATCCAACTCTATGACTTGGCTTCATCGTACCTATCTTATGGCCTAGTCACACTTCCCATAGATGCCTAGGACTATCCCCACTGCATCATACATTATAATGAGGTAGTTTAATATCTCAATCATAATACGTGTCCCTATAGGTTGGCCACCTGGGCTTATACCTATCCAAGATGGATCATAATATTCATGTGTGCCACTTTCTCTTGAGCCAAGGCATGATAGGCTTGTGCCTCTCCCACTCCCACCCATAATGGTAAATTCAATCCATCCTTACATGCTTGTAACTACCTCAAAACCTTCCCCACTAGTATAAACTAGCCTACTTAGGATGGGGAAAATAGTACCATAAGATCATATAGTATTGTGGGGTTGTATGGTATTAATACCCTATCTAAAATGTTATGATGTGCATACATAACCAATAATCTCCATTTGACCTCTTTTATCATAGGATATACAAAACCAAAATAAGATAGATATTATATCACATATATATCTCAAAATTTATCTATCTACTACAATGACATGCAACTAGTATTCTATATCAAAACTTAAAATTGAAATATTTATCACCATTCTCAGTGTCACCAACCACCATCTATCTATCTAATTTTACCTTGATCACCTCATATATAGATCACCTCCATACCAGTGTAAATATAGGAGTCACCACTCATGCACATTATGACCCTATCCTAAAATGTGCCTCTATTGACCAACTCTATCCTAGACTAGCTACTAGGTCCTCTTATACTACTACCCTCACCTATGCCCACTATCATTAGTATTTCATATGTTTATGATGTGGTCAAGGTGATTGATTCTCTTCCTATTATGGTGCCTGATGTGATGCTTACTACATCCCTACATCTATATCCATGATCTCTCCTCCTCTGGGTACTTATTGCTATGTTCAACTAGTCCATGGTCTCACATGTTATGGTCTAATATCAGATCTCTTGATCAATGATCCTCCTCTTCCTCTCCACCTCGAGTATCTAGCATGCCATGCCAAAAAATTGGTCACTACTAGAGGGGACACTAGGTGTAGAAGTCTAAAATTCCCTGATAAGTATGCCACTAGTTGCAGCTCTATGCACTAGGTATAATGGCCCATGGTTTATACTTGAGCTAACCTTATTGCCATAGTCAACTAACTAGGCTAAAAAATATCAATTTTTGTGTAATGATGCCACATGATCTCCCCTCATGTGGTCATATGAAAATTTGGCACATGGGGCACAACCTGTACTACCTAGTCTTTCCACTATTTAGTCACTTGAGGTAACCTATCATCTACCACATGGGATAATCAAGATGGTTGATACATAAAGAACCTCTCATATATATATGAAATTTAAAAAAACACCAAGCCCATATTATTCAAAACTCTACAAAACATACCATGTATATCATGCATGAGCTAGACCTAGATGATAAACCTAAAGTCATATAGTGCTCCCTAATCCAAAATAGAATGACATAAGGCTATCACATATAATGGTACCTTGCCATCTGAATTGTGACATAACACTCATTCTATCACAAGTTTAATCATGGCCTTCTATATGTCCAAAATATGCATGTTATACACATCAAATAAGCTAACCCAAAAACCTAGGTATATCCTATTTGAGAACATTACCCACCTATCTAGTGCTCATCTCTCTTCAAGATCATCTGGTGTCTCTTCTATTAGTAATCCAAGTAAAGCATGGACATCATCTAGTGTGATACCCATATCTATGGTATCCCCATCCACCACATATTGAAAAGTGTTGGTAAACCATTCCCATGCTCCAAAGAACATGAAAATGAGATCAAGACTCAATGGGATGCACCTCATATCCATAATACCTCCAAATCCTAGTGCAACTAGTCATGCTCTATCCACATATGTAAATCACTCTAGTAGATCAAATATCCATGATTCATTTATTAGTCACCATTAACTCCACCATATCTAAAAAATATCAAATAATAAAGGATGTATTTGACCTCCATGTCATTAATAATCAAAATACATTTTTAAAATTTATTAAAACTCAATTGGTTTGATTTCATTTTTTCATTTTATACATATTTATCCTATTCCATACTAAATCAACCATGTAATTACTTTGGGATAATAAATTGACCCTACCAAATTCCTATTGAATCAACCTATCCAATACTAGATCAAACACCTTCTTGCCTTGCAATACTATATTGACCCTATTGTACATATTCAACCTCTATTAGCAATACTACATTATCTAATTCAAATAGACTATACAAGGTAAATTTTAGTGGTGAATATTTATTAATTCATGAATATTCATTTTTTGGTAAATTATATTTGGTAATTTTTTGGGAGTAGTATATAGGACCCATTCACCTAAATTTTTGGAATGTAAAATTTTGTAGGGGTCAACTCACCAATAATTTATAATAATTATGGGGGAATCCATATGATTCATATATATATATATATATATATATATATGTTCACAGGGGTTACCATCCAAGTCTCATTATTTACCTCATTGCCATGTTGAATATTGAGGCTACTCGATAGATAGGTTGTAGGAAAAATTAAAAAAGTTTAAAAAACTTTACTAAACCTTAATATTTTTGCATATTTGAATTCATCTTGAAGATATATGTAATTTTAAAAAAATTGTCTCAATCTGAGTTCGTACACAAAAATTATGGCCTTGAAAAGTTGACATTTGGTATCACCTGACTACATCATGGTATTATAATATTATATAATCATGATGATATCAATAAATATAATGATATTTATTGGAATCATTCTACCACTAGGCAACATGATACTACTCAACATCATACTATCACTTGATAGCATGTTGTCACCTAGTGGTATGTTGCGATGCAATTGAACAACTTTTGGAGGCCGTAAATTTTGCATACAAATTTATTTTGAGAATTTTTTTAAAATTTTATATTTTTTAAAAATATTGTAATGATGATTTTTATACTTATCCTAAATTATCTACATCACAAAACAAGGTCAAAGAGTATGATGACTCATTTTTGAAATTTTACCAAGTAGACATGTGTCACTTTTTGCAAAAATGGGCCAACAGACCAAAATATGCTAGATCTAATCAAAACATTTGGTGGATAGGTTGATTATGACCTAATATACCCTACATTTTACCAGGTGACATAGTGCCACCATGAATCATAGTGCTTTTGAGAGACATAGTGTCATCACCCGAAAACATGATGTGATGCAATTGAGTGCCAACTTTTGGAGGTCATAACTTTTGAATATGGACTCAATTTGAGATGATTTTGTTTTTGAAATTGTATAAATTTTAAAGAGGAATAAAAATTTTATCATGATTTTAGGTGACATGGTGCTATCATGTAACATAGTTCTTCCAGAAGACATAGTGTCATCCCTTGATGACATGATGTGATACAACTGAGTACCAACTTCAAGAGGCCATAATGTTTGCATATATATTTGGTTTGAGACAATTTTTTTTAAATTTAATATATTTTGAGAGGAATAATAATTATGAAATAATATTAAAGTTTATGAAAGTTTTTATATTTATCCCACAACCTATATGTTTTAACTGTGAAGATGGATGGCGGTACCAAGAAAAAACTTAAAATAAATCTAAGGTGGTTTCTAATATGGTCTCTTAAAATAAACTGTAAGACTATATTATCCTTGTTATATACAATTAACCCCCTCTTAACAAACTAAATCAGCCCATTGCTATGCAGTTGGCCTTATCACTCTCCCTTACTTTGAGAACTAAGTTGCATAGGTTGAATTTATTCATCTACAACATTAAATTATTGACCATTTACCATAAATTATTTGAGTATTTATTTTTATAACTTCTTCCTAACCAATACCTTATTGTACCCCTAATGTACCTAAAAATTTGCTAGGGTTAATTTTAGTTCATAGATTTTGCCTACCAATCATTTTTCCATATTTATCTCAATTTCAAATAAAAATATTCAAAAATTTGAAATTTCCAATTGTTTCCATATGCTCCACTCACTATGACCACTATGTGTCCTCCTCATCTTAGTTATCATCTCCTCACCATGATGGCTCTCTAATCTATAACTAGGTCTCTCAAAGATTTGGTTTCTTATAATAGTAAAATTAACAAATGAATTATTTTCACCCTATTTGTATTTAATATTCAAAATTATTTACCTTTCAAATATTTACCATTATATTTCATATTTTGATCATATATTCATCTCTATTATCTCTTTTTCCAAACCATAAAATGTTCTAGAATCTTGACATCGTAGAGAATATTTTCACCTATTTTATGTCTATGTTACAAACATTTCAATTTTTTGGTCTTTTTAATTAATCTCTATAGTTTCAAATAATGCTCCCTACATTGGATACCTTCACATCCATTTTATCTCTTTCTTTATCTACAACACTAAGGTAAGTAAAGGTACACATTTTTCAATTCTATCCTTTCACTTATTTTAATTTCTCTTTACTACAATTTATTTAGCTTTAGCATTATGTGTTGTCATTTTATTTTCTTGAAGCACCATCCTATATTATACCTACATGAAACATGATGAAATTTGAGTGGGGAATATGTATACACATAATATTTTAAAACTTTATCTATAATTAATACTTTCTCTCTTGTAGGAGCCCATTGAGTCTTAATCTCTCTAAGTGCATGTCTTAAGGGGTGCACCAGGAAAGAGGTGGGCAAACCATTGGTGCTTCATAGAATTTTTATTCCATTACTACCACTTTTTATCTACACACCCATCTCTTAAAAATAATTCCCTAATATTTTTCTCCTATTTTCACCATCTTCTAGTCATTTTATGCCTTCATTATCCCTTCCCTAGCCTAAAATACTTTTTGATGGTTTACATTACATTGTTAGCCCCATCAACCTTGTAATCTAATTGAGAAAACTTATTTAAGGTTTGGGTCAGCCCCTGATTAACCTAGAATGAGACCTAATTTTTTTCAATAATGATACAAGTTTGATTGGGTCGACCTTGTCAACCTAAAATTTTAGAAAGGACTAAGGTTAGATCCACCTATATAAACACATCCATTTAATAATTTATAAGAGAAGAGAAGAAGAAGAGGTATATATTGTGCATCTATTTGTCCACCATTATTATTGAGGACCATAGATTAGGGTTTCATAATTTCTTTGGAGATACATATCTTGTCTTATAGAGAAGTATTTTAGATGCATTGATAGGTTGTGTAGCCTAGAGCTTATTTATCCTTGTCATCCTTATATACCACAAAAAAATATTAAAAAAAATCTTGGACAATAGAGATATTGAGGCTCAATGGGTTAATCTTCAAAGGTAAGTATTCCTAAATTTGTTCTTCTTTTGTAAGAGTAGATAGATATGCATTTATACTTCTCTCCCATGCATTAATATTTTATATACATTGATGTGAGTATATGTATTATATGCATGCTTAATTTTAGTGTTTATTACCCATAATTCGAGCCACAAGCTTTGGTGATCACTATATTAAACTTTGATTTAATTGTTATTAGTTTAGTGAAAATGAAAACATAGGACCTAGTTAGGGTTATTACATAGTTTTGCTTGACTAGAGGCTTTGGAACCCTCCCTAGTGATATTATTGTGGTAAGATATCCCTTAGATAGGTATATCAAATCCATCTTGATCATTAACCCAAATATATAATGAATTCATAATTAAAAGTGTAAGTAGGATTTATCTTCTTTGAGATAGGATTGATGTATAGATTAGTTGCATTTTCCATTACATACACATTATTCCTTATCCATTTATCTATGGACTTAGATAATCTAATTTTTTGTCATTTATAATTAGAATCTTTTTAGTATGTTTCATAATTCACTATTATCCTAATAATACATTTTCCATACTCTATATTTATTTATTTATCTTATTAGATAATGTCAACAATGGATAGATAATGGAAATTATCAATAGAAGTTAGATATTGGTAGTAACTAACAACATTCACCTTTACCGATAATGTCCTAGATTCCACAAATGGCTATTTTGTAATTTCAAATTCCACCCTTAGGTTGGCCTACAAGTTTTATAAGTTGGTTATGAGGGTAAATTAATCAAAGTAATTTATACATACACATAAATCCTAAGGCCATTTCTATCTAAAAAACACCTAGCATCTAACACTTGTCTTGACAAAGCTTGAGGAATTCACTTACACATCCTTAAGACATTATAAAAAGCATCAAAATATAAAGAATTTAAAAGAAATAGTCCTATAATCCAAGTATGAACACCATTTGAAGGTAAAATTTACATGTGGTCAAGTGTCGAAAGATAGATAGTTTCATTACATTTTAGTGAATAACTATTGAGCACACATACACATAGGTGGGAGAACTAAATGTAGTTTGATCACTTTTCAGAGTATTTAAATGCATGAAACACTCAACCAATTAAAAAAGTGTGGCTGTAAATATCCAACCCATATTTATAACCCTTTTTCTTAAGTCAAGTACGTGTAAAAAGTGAAGTTAGGGTTTCGAGGCAAGAAGAGACAAAATAAGGATTTGCACAAAGGACCATGGTAAAAAAATTGCACACAAATAATTAAAATAATAATTATATGGATCTGATGATTGTAGGTGTCTAAGCATTTACTAATAATGTCTTGATTAGTTTTAACTATCTATTTCATGAGATGAGAAATCATACATCCATTTTAGGTCATTTCACAAGACTCTACATAGGCATTGAACAAAAATAAATTTTAGCTAAGTGATTTATCCCTTAATCATTTATATATTTAGTAAGTGCAATAAATTATATGTTAGCATCCAAATTTGTGTAATATATTCTATATCTTATGTAATCTAAATTTTAATAGTTTTTCCTATTTAGATATCCTAAATCCAAAATAAGTTAAAACATTTTGGTGAACCTAATCTTAGACTTGAACATGAAAAACCCTAGATATTTATCCTTTAGGGTTTTATTTCTCCTCATTAAGGTTTTAATTTTTGTAGTTTGGTTTGAAATCTAATTTCCCATTATTTAAATTAGTAAATCGTGGATATAATGGATATTCATTTTTTTTTCCATGATTCAAGATATAATTATCATAATTATAGGTTTCTTTCTTGAAATATGTACTATGCTTCATAATCATGTAATGAAATGGATTAAATCAATTTTCAATGAAACTAAGACTTAAATTAATAATGAGTTATTCTTACCTCTCCGTAGTAACACATATTGTATGAATGTTGAATCATAAATGATTCTAAGGTGAATCTTTTCATTATTCCTCAAGGTAGTAATAGATACCATCCACCCTTTATTATTTACCCAAGGAATATATCAGATAAGAAGGTCCATGCTATCATAATCCTAAGAGTTAAGGTGCATCCTTTGTGTGAATACTGAATCTTAAAGATATAAGGTTTATGATTGAAAAGTTAAATATTCCCAACCCTATTAGAGGTAAAATCACTGAGCGGGGGGTGAATTAGTGATGCAAGATAATCCAATTCAATTCTCAATTATTAAACATTTAACACATACAATCATGATGCATACAAATTAACCATTGAAATGAACATAACAAGATCAAGTACAAAACACATGATATACATGGGAAACGCTCTTGGGGGATAAAACCCACTAAACCCTAAAATATGGACTACACTCATAAAATAACAAGATCAAACATTTAGACTAGCACCAACTGATCAAGTAACACCCATCCCTTAATTTAGTGAGACATGCATCCCATAAGGAGGAACTGACCCTCTAGGAAATCAAGCACCCACTTATATAACTTGGTCTAATCAGCATCTCTGATATGATGTCTTATACACCTAATGATGGAATTATCTTTCTTTCATTCTTCTTCACCCTTCAATATTTCTCAAATAACCTCTAGGGCTTACTCACTCAATCTGCTTCTTATAGGCTCATTAGGTCCAATGACCTATGTGTCCTCCTACATTAACTTGATTAGATAAACATGAATTATCCTCTTTTCTATTTTATGGTCCTAAATGACATGTACCTTCTCTTTTAAAAGTTATCTCTTTTGATTAACACCACACTTACACATCATAGGCCAATAATTATCCTCTTTGTTTCTCAAACTCCATGAATGTGACACATGTCTTCATTGCATTCATTTTTAGGATCTTTGACTAATATAATTTATACTCACCATTGATCTCTATCTAAAAATTATAACACTCATAATTATATAATTATCTATTTAGATTAATCACTCACCATAGATCTTCATTTACTGATTAAATTCTCACTGTAGATCTTTAATATCACAAAATTGGCTAAGTATGGGAACTTAGTGAACTCTATTTGAGAAGCCAACTTTGCATCTTAATAAAATTTCCACACATATCTTCATGAACTAAACATTGAACCACATGATCTCCTCTCATAGGGGAATCCATCCATATAATAATCTTATCTTTAAACCTTCACACATGTGAATGCTAATGTCATCAATCTATTCACTTAGCCTTATCTATCAAGATGACTAATTTAACCTAAACCTTCATATGATTGATCTGATGAATTATTTTCACTTAAACAAGCACTCCAAGCACTCATAACACCATATAGGGTCTCTATATCATTTCTATATCATCAATATCATCCATAAATTTCCTCACTAAGTCAACCATTGAAGAACCATGCAAGAACATTGAAACACATTGAAGCACACTTTTTCATTGTCATTCTAGCACACATGACACCTCATCAACATCCTTGATCACTTTGGAGACATCATTGAAAAAACTCCAAAAATATCCCACTTTGTCATTGATGTTAAACACTAATATAAATCTTATGTTCAAACTCTATCTCTCTCTTCAAGCACTTTCTCCCCCTTTGATACAATGACCAAGTGGGCTCAACTCCTGATCCTATGGACCTAAAAATACTTCAAGGACTAACAATAGGAAAGGACCACCTCTAAGAGATGATAAGACTCCCCCTAACATTTTTCATACCTCTTCTTACCTTGAGATTCTCAAACATGCTCCATGACTACACTCTTCTTTAATCAAACTCTATTCTATGAAGATAAAACATATAAGAGTGACTAGGGCCCGACCCTATCTATAGCCATGAAAGGGGAAAGGGCATATAAAATATATATTTTAGAGCTTATATCTGATGGTCTAGAGAGGATCACCCTCCCATCCAGTCACACTCTGAATACATACACACATACACACACATACATACATACATAAATACATACATACATACATACATACATATATAGATGGGGGGGGTGCACCACTCCCTATCACCTATCAAGCCCACCATTGAGAATTAGCCATGTGCCTTACCTTACCTCTCTACATATAGATATATAAATAGGGGAAGGGGTGCCCCTGTGACTAGAATAGGCTATAGAGAGTAAAAAATCCTTGAACTCACATTGAAAACATTAAGAGAGACTACATAAATATTTGAGTTAGCTCCTCCTAACTCCATTCTTTATTTGAAAAGCATCTTCAACAAGTCTTCTTAATGAACTAGGTCTGATATTAAATCTTCAATATAATCCACACTCAATCAATGTCCTTATGAAATCACCAATAGATCTCATATCTTCATTCGATCAACTAAAGCAAACATGAATAACTCACATATAGATCTCAAAAAAAATTCCCTTTATCTTCTACAATACATCATGGTTTAGAACCTTTTTCAAAGCACTCTCATGGAACTATCTTATCTTCAAAACACTATGAACTCCATGACAAAAACAACTTATCATATATAGAACTCTAAGACTTTCTTCATGATACCAACAATATGACAACACATTCTCCTCATACTATATACCAACCTTGCCTTCAGTCTTTATCATTTTGACCAATCAATTTAATCAATAGAAATTGACAAGTTCTTACATTTAGAACCAAAAACCCTAAACACACCTTGAGCATACTATAATAATATCAACACACCTTTTTTATGTAAATAGAACATTTTGACAACTCATCATCATAACACTTTGAGTTAGTTACATAAAACTAATTGCTCCCCCTTAACTAAGTTCATCTTCTCATGAACTTTTTTATCTTGTAATATCAACCAAAACTCAACTAGAATCCACTATTCTTCTTTTTGCTAACAAGTGTCTCCTTAAAGCCTAGAGAGAGACATCCCTAACCCATAATGGCCTAGAACAATGTGAAACTAGGAGTTGCCCATAACTCCTTATATTCTCTCTCCTTCTTGGATAACTTGAACTGATGATTCTTCTTCTTCTTCTTCTTTTGCTTGACTGTGTCAACTTGTTCATCTTTTTTATCACTTTCCTTTTCTTTTAGGATGGTATTTACAATACATGGAGAAAATAAAGATTCTTGGCATACTTTTTCACTTAAAGTATCGGTCTCACATTTCAAAGCATCAACACTTGACATTGTCAACTGATATTCTTTATAAGAATCTTGCTCAACAATATCAGTTTATTTACTTAATTTTATAGATACTTTAGGAAAAGTTTCAAATACCTTGGTGTATTTAGTGAGATTGTCTCTTTATTATTAACATGATCAGATAATGAGTAACATTGTCATTCTTATACAAATGTATCATCTTATACCATGGTAAATAGTCCACTTGGACCTACAGACTGATCATGGCACATACTTTCCAATTTTGGTTTTCATATTTTAACTTGCCTTCTACCTTACACTCTAGGAGCCTAAAATGAATTATTCTAACATGACGCCATTTTTAAAAAAAAACTTATCAATGTGATCAAATCCTAGACAATTGTCACTCTTTTTGATATAAACTCATCTTGTCTTACCTTGTTAGGATAAAATCTTACAATGTGTCCTATGTCATGACAACTATAGCCCTTACTTTGAATCACAACACCTAATTGATGATTCCATTAATAGTTCCAAGGAAATCCATTCCTAGAAGGTCTTCTACACTCTCTATCATTATGACTGAATTGATTACAGGGGTAGCAATAAATATTAAAGTTTATATACCTTATTGAATTTGGTTATCTAATTTGATTTATCTTCCTCTTGTTAATAGCTTCATTTATTGACTAATTATTGATCTTCAAAGTTTGATTTTTATTTTTCACAAAAGTCTTCAAGTCATCATGAGTAGTATTCTTTTATTTATTTTTATGTATCCAAGAGCAATTCTATCACCTGCATATTTTTGACTACTTAGAATGTTATCTGGATCAATTGATCCCTTTTCAAAATTCACAAATAAATTCAATTGACTTGAAGTATTTTTCAACTCATATCTTAAAGAACCAATCTCAGTTACATACCTTGATTATTCAACTTATTTGGCCTTCAAGTTTGCATTCACAATATTAACTGATCATTAAAAAGCTTGACTAAATTTCTATGCTCTTTGAAGTCTTCATCTATTCTTTCCTCAAACACACTAAATTTCACCTCATAGTCCTTTACTTGATAATTCAAATTCTTAGTTTTATTATTCTCAATATCTATATCTTCAAGGGCATTCATCAAATAAGTCTCATAATTTACCTTGTCTTCTTCATCATTTATATCACGTAAACCACCTTCAAACCATGTAGATTCTTCTTGATATGAGCAACTACCTTCTTTAGCCATGAAGAGAGCTTCATTTTTAGTAAGACCATCATATTCATGATCATTCTAAAAATCATTTACATCATTCTCATCATATGAGCTATAATATCCCTTGGTGTAAGGACTCCTCTTGTCCTTTTAAAACTTATTTTTGACATTATACCTTTTGAAACTATTCTTGTTCTTATCATACCTAAATTTATTCTTGTCATTACCATGATCTTATTCATGTTATTCATTTTCATTTCATTTATTCTTATGAGGAAACTTGTTGGAAAAGTGCCCATCTCTCCAAAATTGAAACATTCGAAGGGAAGTTTACCCTTAAACTTGCTTGAACCTGTTTTCAATTTTCTTGTTAACAAAGCCATTAGTTCATTATCATCAATATAGAAAATATCATCATCCTTGACCTTATTACCTTGGAACTTCTTAATTATATTATTTTATGCATTGAAATCTACTTCTTTATTTGGTGGTTTGTCCTCATCAACTCTCATCTCATAGGAAAAAAGAATGCCATGCAATTCATCCATCTTCATTTTGGTGAGATCATGACTTTCTTATATAGATTTTTTTGTGAATCAAATTTGAAAGTGAGAGACCTTATTACCTTTTTCACTATAGTGCCTTGTTTAATAACCTCTTCCATGCCTTTGATCATGTTCACTACCTCATCAAGTCTTAGAATATAAGAATCCATAGTATCCTCTTCCTTCATTTTGAGACTTTAAAATTTACTTTGGTAGGTTTGTAGTTTGGCCAACTTGAATTTGAAATATCCTTCATATATGAGATGAAATTTGACCCAAATATCCTTGAAATACTAGTAATGGATTACCTTGGTGAACTTAGCCTCTAAAAGACCATAAATTATAACATTCATAGCTTTGAAATTATTATCACTTAGCTTCTTATCTACATCACTATTTAGAGGATTAGGTGGCATGGAATAATCATCCAAAATATATTTCCAAGTGTCAAACCCCAAGGAAATGAAATAGGTCTTCATTCTTGCACTCCAAAAATCATAATTGGATTTTGTTGAACAATTAAGCTTGCTTAATAGAGAAACATTGAGAACTTGTCATTGTACCTAATATTAACTTCAAGTGTTTAAAATTGTATAGAAGGTCCTAATCTGATACCAATTTTTAGAGGTATAATCACTTGGGGGTGAATCAATGATGCAATCTAATCCAATTCAATTTCTAATTATTAAACATTCAACACATAAAATCATGATGCATATAAATTAATCATTTCAGTGAACATAGTAAGATCAAGAGTAAAAAACATGATATACATGGGAAACCCTCTTGGGGGATAAGACCCACTGAACCCTTAAAGATAGACTATGATCCTAAAATAAAAAGATCCAACATTTAGACCAACACCAATTGATCAAGCAACACCCATCCCTTAATTTAGTGAGACACCCATCCCACAAGGATGAACCAACCCCCCAGGCAACCAAGTACCCACTCAGCTACCTTGGTTTTATCACCACATCTAATTTGATGTCTTTTATGCCTGATGATGGACGTATCTTAATTACACTCTTCTTCACCCTTCAATCTTTAACAAATAGCCTCTAGGGCTTAATCGCTCAAACTGCCTCTTCTAAGTGCATTAGGTCCAATAACTTGTGTATCCTCCTACATCAACTTGATTAGATAAACATGATTGATCCTATTTATCTTTTATGGTTGTAAATTACATGTACCTTCTTGTTTAAAATTTCTCTCCTTCACCTAGCACCACACTTACACATCATAGTTTAATAATGCCTTGTATTTATACCACTCTCTTGGTCTAACCCATATTAGTTAGCCAACATGCTTACCATACTTATTATAAATTTTAAATAGGTATTCATACACATTAAATTTAATAACCATGCACTCCTTAGGTTTACCAATACCTCATTATCCCCAAACCATGATTAGGTCTTGGTGAGACCTAAAATAATTCAACATTCATACTCATACATTACAAATTCAACTCCTTGGGCCACTTTAAAATTATACAAAAGATTAAAACACATAAAAAATGTCTCTAATATACCCTTGATAACTCACTCATAGGTCCATTCCACTTGGAACACCAACTCAACACTTGAACCTACCAATTAGGTCTCCTCACTCTTTAGGCCTTCAAACACAGAAAACACAATCTCAAACTTCTAAAATAACAACTCAAATATTTCACATATACATATTATTAGATCACATGGGTGAAACCTTTAGACCTTGAAACACCTCCATGTGACTTATAATTTTCAACATAATCTCTAATCACTCAAATCAACTCTCTCAAAATGACCACTCAGAATGGTCATATACAAGCAAAATATAGTCAAGCTATTTTGACTCTAAACAACTAAATATGGGAAACATAAGATCCCCAATAAATTATCATGAACCTTTGAGACTTATTTGAAATATTAATATTCATTTTTCCTTAAATCTTCTTAGAACACCTCTAACTTACATTTACAATATGGTCACTTAAACTGCCAGTGTATTCAATAAACATAGTCAACTTCTAATCCTTTATTCATACTAAATATGGATTGGTCAAACCTCAATAATACACATATATGGTCATAATAGAGTATATAAAACTAATAAATAGTTATATCATCTTTAAACATCAAAATACCATCAATAACAACTCAAATATCCTTCTTGAGTCACTTATAGAACATGTTCAAACTTTTAGTCAACTTTAGAACTCAATATATGCAACTATACAAACATTAAAATATTATAATTAAATTTTATGGATGAAAATTTAATTAATTTTAAACTTTTATTTTCACACCAATAATAAATTATTCATAAATCGAAATATATAAGTAAAATATTAATCACTAGTTTATCCTTTTGTTAATTCAAATACCAATGGTCACTAGTTAATATAAAATCATCTATAGACACATGTATTCATCTTGTGTCCTTACATATATTTATAAAATGAACTAAATAAATATATTTTTGATATAATAAATTTAAATTTCATTTCTCACCATTTATATTATATCCTTACTTTTGATATCAAACCACTTGGCATCCCCACATGCCCTATGTGTACCCTACAATCAATCTCCAATGGACTTCTACCACTTGGCATCCCCATGTGCCTAATGATCATTTTAGTGAATTATTGAATAATTCATATAATTAATAGTACTATTCATGTTTGAACATGATTTGTTTATTTTTATCTATATCTCAAACTTCATGAATGTGACACATGTCTTCATCACGTTCATTCTCAAGATCTTTGACTAATAGACTTTATACTCACCATTGATATATGTATGATAAATATAATGATTATAATTATATAATTATATATTTATATTAATATTTAATTATATATATTAATCACCTAATTAAACACTCACCATATATCTTTGATATCACAAAATTGGCTTAGTATGGGAACTTAGTGAACTTTATATGAGAAGCCAACTTTTAACCTGAATAAATTTTTCCACACATATCCTCATGACCTAAAACTTGGATCAAATGATATCCTATCATAGGGGAATCCATAAATATATCAATCTAAACTTTAAACCTTCACACATGTAAATTTTGATGTCATCAATCTACCTTCTCAACCTGATCTATTAAGATGACTTCTTGAACTTAGACCTTCATATGACTACTCTGATAAATTATTTTCACTTCCACAAGCACTCATAACACCCCATAATGTCTCTAAAACATTTACATACCATCAATATCATCCATCAATTTCCTCACTAGGTCAACCATTAAAGAACCATGCAAGAACACTAAAGCACATTAAAACACAATTTGTCATTGTCATTCTAGCATACATGACACCTCATCAACATCCTTGGTCACCTTTGAGACATCATTAAAAAAAAAAAAAAACCCATGAGTAATAATGTATCTAATGTGGTCATCCATGATCAAATGATTAGTATGATGCAGTCCATATAGGTGTTATAAAAAAATATCTAAAATTTATCTATAATGGTCAAATCACTTGCAGATAAGATTGCACATGTCAATAATATTAAACTTGATAAATAATTTATATATTTTTTTATTTATGTGATTTAATAAGATATATCTTTGAATTAATTCTAAAGGTTTAATGTATGATAATAATATATGAATATGAACGTAAAAATTATAACATTAATTGAATAATTTCACTTGCTATAATATAAGTAACCTAAGCATTGTAGGAGAAAGGTATACTTATATTTTATTATCTATTTATTAGTCACAATAGTTGGCACATGGCCTATGAATGCTTAGAAAAGTGTCTCCAAGCTCCCTAGTGACTATTAGGGTCTTAAAGTTGCTTAGACACTATAGGAAACTTTAGATACTATAAAATATCTAGATGTGTCCACTTTCAATGAATTTATTCCTAAGGGTTTTATAGCTTGAAACTTATGGGAGATCTTTGTATATATTTTTAATGTGATTTTAGATGTAAATGTGCCCTCAAAACCTTTTTGATGATACTTTTTTTATTTTCCTTTCATCAAACCCATAGGTCTACTTTTGAAAATAGGTCGAGGCCTAAAAAACTAGGAAAAATATTAGTGGAGTTGACCCCAAAATCTACTAAATTAATGGTTGAGAATTGTATCCATTAATCTAAAATTGGAAGTCAAACTATGTGTAGTTTATCCTATTAGGTCTATGCATGTAATAATGATCCTTTAATGAATGCAAATTATCATCTTGCTTTCAAAACTTGTAAAATAAAAACTTTGGTTTGGCTTGTAGGTGATTCAAACTTGGATAAGACCTTATCCTTGTGATTTATGGCTAAATTAGAAAGAATTGGGAAATTCCTTTGAATGTACATATGTGTATAGTGGGCTTCCTTTACAAAAGATAGATAGGAATAGGATTAAACCTATTTTGTATTTATATAAGACTCTTTTTGTAATTTATCATGCCATGAACATGTGCAATGTATGGGATGAACCATAAGAAGCATTTGGATTTAAAAATTAAGAATTTATTGGCATAGGATGAGTTCATTAGGTCTGGACAAGTTTATAAATACATAATAGTCTAAGTCAAAAAAAAATGTCCAAAAGGCATGAATATTGATTTGATGATTTAGAGATAGTTTGAAAATGAATTTTAATAGTTTAAACATAGACTAGGGAATTATTGTAGGTGACTAACAACAAATCAGAAGGTCAGACACATATCAATCATGTGGATGTGAGAGAATGGTGAATAATATCCATATGTGTACACATAGGTCAAGTAGAGTGAAAATACATCAAAAATAAAATTTACAAGTATATAATACCATATTTTAATATATAAACTAATGTAAATTACATATCTAGTTCTCCATGTAAAATATATGTCTCTCAAAAGATTCCAACTAAATTATAGGTTAAATAAATGTAGATAGTAAAATATAATTTATATAGCATCTCAATATTGTATACTTGAAAAACACCTATCAGCTATATACCCTTCAGTTCTAGACCTTAGTGTACTGAAAGGCTCACATTCTCTATCTCAATGTGCCTAACTACTTATCTCATGGTCTGAACCTAACATTTTTGATGACCAAGATCTCCTACATTGTATAGAAAGGTGATATAAAACCAAGAAGGTTATAAGTGGTTAATCATAATGTAGTAAATATTTCATACATGATTTTATATTGATATTAACATATAATCATCAATGTAAGTGTCCACAAGGAGACACAAGTTTCTAGGACTCCAAAAATAATATTTCCAAAATTTGACGACTAAATCTTGATCTTTTCCTTACCTATTTCCACCTTTGTACTTCTCATATCTACGTGAACATTTTTTATATAGTTAATTATTAGCTTTACTTTATATTTATAAAATAAAACTAATGTTTTTATTATATTTTTATATTTATCATAAATCAACACTTTAATAAATATTCATTTATATGAGTTTTTAATTAATTGGCTTTATCTAGAATAATTTTATTCATCTTTGTGTATAGTCTATTCTACCCCTTTAACCCTATAACACATTATCCAAAAAATGGTCAAATATTTTGGTGAACCTGAAAATTGAGTCTTCTTATGCAATTCTTAGCTTCCTCTAGGGTTTTTAGTTTTCTAGGGTTTCTTATTTCAATAATTTGTAGATATAAGATTTTCAATTTCATTTGGAACCTTTATCTACATTTATCAAATATGGAAAATGTTAAGAAATATCAATTCCAAATGGAAGATAGTAAGCCTTAGCCAACCATATAAATAAAAAAAATAGTTGATTAGTGCATTCTTACATGTTACCCAAGAAGAAATCAATAACCATGTTAAGGCTAGTGCACCTGCATCCAATAATTGTGAACCCTTAAATGGAAAAAATCTTACCACATCCTCCATGGGAATAATTAATAACTTAACTAAATTATAGGTTTTAATTCCTACATTAACACAAGTGTTATTTTCATCCCCCTTGGTAGATTCTCAAATTTCAAATCTTAATCTCAATGGGTCTATAGTGATAACTATTCTCCAAGTTATTAAAAATTTGGAAGCTAAGGTTACCAAAATTGAAAAAAATGCTTTGAAATCAACCCATTCTATTGATTCACAAGATGTATTACATAATCCTATAATAGTTGAGATATATTTGCACCCTTTACCAACTAGTTTTATTGTACCCAAGTTCACACTTTATGATGGAAAGCATGATCCTAAACAACATTTCCATGCTTTCTATGTATCATGACTCTATTATGTTTCAAATGATAAAATTTTGACCAAATTATTTCCAAGGAGCCTAAAAGACTATGATTTAGGATGATTCTATGAATTACCAGTTGAATCACTGAAGTAATTCAAACCCCTAATGGTTGAATTTATAGCACACTTTTCCATTAACATCACTAAAAAGATATCATATACACAAATTGCTAAGATCAAACAAAGAAACAATGAACCTACCAATGGATGTGTTTCGAGATACAAAATAATTTTAGCCAAAAAGACAAATCTAATGGAAAATAAAGATATTTAAGACATTTTAATGCAAAGTTTGATTGCCCCATTACATGAGTCCATTGTTTATATTAAGTTCAAATATTTTTATGACTTATGCCATATTGTAAAAGATAATTAAATGAAACTTATTTAGTTGAAAAATCTTAAGTATGTAACAAACACATCAATTACATCTTCTACCAAGTTTCATATCAAACCAAGCTACAAGGTAAAACCTATATAACCTAAATAAGAAATAATGACAATGGTTAATTTAGTACCATAAAAACCTAATTGGATCATCTTATCCAATGAAAATAAGAGAAAATTTACATGATTACTTGAGTCTTTAGCTTTGATACTTAAGAAGCTTATAGAGTGTCATCTCATATATCTCCCTCTCTGATAGATGTTGATATGAGTTGACATATACCAACAAGATATGATTATAATGTATATTGTGACTATCATCAAGGACCTATGAATTTTATAAAAAAATGTTATACCTTTAAACATAAGATCCAAGATCTTATTGATAACCAACATATTACATTTGATGACCATCGAAAGGATTTAGGTTCATAACTTGGTGACCATTAGAACTAAAATATATTTAACAATCCATTACAAGATCATTATAAGAAAGATTTAAAAGTGTAAATGACATATAATACACTAATGAGAGTGGTACATATTTAATAAAATTTAAATACAAAATATAATATGTTATTATATATTTTCTTCTCTTACATTCAAATAATACATTGGCTATTATATAGCCATTGTGATAGAAAATCAACTTCATATTAAATAGGAATCCAAAATAACAAATAACTTAGTAATAGTCATGGGTATAACAAACTAAACACTAACCTATATAAAAAATATATTGTTTACAAAAATATATTCATTTAATCTAATAACCAATAATAATCATATTAATTGTACAATAAATAAAAAATAGTAGATAGTAATTTACCCAATGTAAATACCAATCCCAACATTCCCCCTAGTGTTTACATGGGGAGAAAGTAAATCATGTGAACTAAAAAACATAATCATATACCAATGAATGATTTTAGGTTTGCATACTACTATTTGAATCTTGCTTTCTAGATATTACTACACATGATCAAATATATATGATAATTTATCTTGTTTTCACTTATAGTTGAACTTATTCACCAACCAATCATCTTTCAATGAAGTATGATAGTCATAGAATCTCTATAGTTAGAGGATTTTTATATTTAGTTTCCCTCCTACATAACTATTTACATATTCAATGATATATACATTCTCCTCTTTTCAAAATCACTATGGGAATGAGTACAACATTTTATTTGTCACTCACCATACAATAAAATAAATTAAAAGTTAAAAGTGCCACCAAAACACAATGTGACCTCATCATTAGTGGATGATGAGAGGTAATTTTTATCCTTCTTCCTCTGATGCCTCTAATTTCCATTAAAATAACTATATTATTTCATTTTATAGTGCCTGATATATTCACATGTCGTAAGTCATAGACACTTGCATGGTTGAGCTTTCTTAGTTTTAGTATCTCACTCATATTTTGTTTCTAAATTTGCTTGAATTTTATCTTCTTATAATTTTACATATTGGACATAGAGTTTTTGAGAGTACATCCTTTATAGTATAATAAGTGTAGAATTTGTATTTTGAATTTTTAGATACTAGAGACATACTATCGATAATGACTAGACTATTGATAAGACTCATAAACTAAATTTTAGACTCAATAATTGATGACATATTGATCGACAAAATTACAAGATATTTAATTTCTAATATAAATTAAAATATATTTATTAGACAATAAACTTCTAACTAAGGATTAAAATTAATTCACTCTAAAATTAATAAATTAAAAACATACATTACATAATGTATATTAAATAAAATTTAATACACATATATTACGAACTATGAGATCGAATCCCACATTAACAAACTTAGACCGGCATAAATACAATAAAAATTCAAAGTAAAATGGAAATGCCTCTGTCATGGTGATGATACATGGTTCTAGATGGAAAAAAAAAAAACCTTCCAAAATAAATTAGTGTGTTTCATTTAGTTGAAAGCAACCTTGATTTATCATATGCTTTGGAAATAAATCTATAAGTTTGGATTGATATTTATCCATGTAGGATCTAATGCAACAATGAAAAATATCAATGCCAAGGCAATCAAGTGCATGCTCAGATATTTTAGAATTGATTGTGTTGTTAGTTCCCTTTTAAAATAGTTATTACTATACCCATAACCTATAGTTAATCTAGGGATATGTGTGGTTGGCTTATGGCTCACACAACTCATATTATCTTGTTTCATTTCTATATGTTCTTAGTATGGTTAGACTATAGAATAACCTTTGCTAAGTAGAGTATATATAGGAGGTAGTGGTTAGTATTTTATCAACATATTAGGATTTTTGTTCTTAATGCATTATTTTATAGGTTTCCCCCTCGAAGTGGCCTAGTCTTAATATTTAGTATTCTACTCTTTCGTTAATTTTTATTGTGGATCTATTTATTCTACTCTTAATTCTATGATATATAATTCTATTATTGTGAATCATCTAAATATTTTCATTACAAATGGTATCATAACTTTGATTTGGGCAAGTTTTTATGAAGTAATTTTTTTGGATCTTGCATCTTGAGCACTAGAAGGCCAAAAAACATAACTTATAATTTAGGAGGAATTGAATTTTTTCATCATCATAGTTTTATTCATGAGTTTTTTTAAAAAAAGTAAAAAACATATAGTATTCATTGGATTCATCTCTATGAGACAATCATAATAATATATTATATTGAAACACTTTTTTGAGCCAAAACCTTTCACCCTTATGCACATTCGTAGTTGTTGGATTCATCTTGGTGAGGTGATCATAATGGTATCATCTGTCGATACATTTTTTTATGTCATGAACCTCTTAGGGTTTATACATGGTAGGGCCTAACACTTGTGGTCATGGAAAAGGGAAAGAAACACCTAAAACTCCTACCAAAGATGATATAGAGTAAAAAACTTCTAATGTGAATATTTTGGAGATAGTTTAACAACTTAAGTTAGAGTTGTAAGGCATGGTGAAGAAATATGATCTTGATGTAGTTAAAGGGGACCTCATAGGAATAAGAGGGGACCTAAATATATTTTATTATCAATTGTAATAAATAACAAGGTAATTGGCTAAATTTTCAACTCAATAATTATAAAATAACCCTCCACCACTTTCGTTTAGTTCTTTTCCTCTAAACAATCACAACATCAACCATGCTATGAATCCATTATTGATAAAAGTGGACCTATGAAAGTTTAATGGTAATGATCCACTCACATGGATTACTCAAATTGAAAATTTATTTGATATACATAAAAATCCCTATTCATAAAAGGTGGTCATGGCCTCTTCATGTCTAAAATTTGGACAATTTATTTGGTATCACTGGCTATGTGCTCAAAAGAAAAAGAAAGGTCTCTAGGTTTCCTAATCTATATTTTCTAAAGAGATACAACTCCACTATCACAATAATGTCTTAGAAAACTAATTCATCCAACTAGCCAAGTTGTACCTAACTAGGATGATAAAGGATTACATTCTTCAATTTTAAAATCTCTCCTTACATGTTTTAGACATCATTGAGGAAAATCTATTTAGCCTATTTTTGGGTGGGCTCAAAGATAAAATCCAATTTAAGCTTTGCATGTTTCATCCTAGTAATGTATTTGAAGCCATACCAAGGGCATGTCTAGTTGAGGAAAAATAGTTGATCAAACAAAGACCTTTCACTAATGTGCATGAACACACATTACCAACACCATCATTTCCACAGCCTACTAGATTGACACCTCACCAAGTTGAAGAAGAACATGCAAAAGGTTTATGTTTTGGATGCAATAGAAAATGGAGCAAAGGATGTCGATGTATTGAAAAGGAGTTGTTTTACATTGAAGGTGTCAATGAGGATGAAGAAGATGATGATGCTTTAGGGGAAGGTTTTGAAGAACCTGAGGATGAATCTGAATATTCTCAATATACTATTTCATGTCATACATTTTTAGGCATTAGTACTCCTCAAACTCTTAAGGTGGTAGGTTCCTTGAAGAAATAAAAGGTGACTATGTTATTTGAATTTGGGAGTACACATAACTTCATCAATAATAAGTTGGCTACTCATTTAAACTATTTAATTTACCCAACTTCAAAATTTCAAGTCATGATTGTAGATGGTGGTACAATACATTTTTCTATGAGACTCCATAGCATTAATCTTCATATGGGAGACTACTTGCTAGATTCACTATGTTTGATATTCCCATAGGAGGAGCTAAAATTATTTTGGGGTTTTAGTGGCTCACCACTTTGGTCACTATTGAGATGAATTTATAAGAACTATTTATGAGGTTCCATTCAAAAGCCCTAACTTTTGAACTATGTAGATTACAGGATAAATCTACATAACTAGTTAGTTCTAATCGAATGATAAATATTCTCAAAAAAGATGTAAAATGATTCATGGCATGCTTAATTTCCATAGAGGTTCAACCAACCAAGGAGTCTACACATACATATTTTTAAAGGGTGCTATATGACCATTATGTTTTTTTAATGACATGCCCAAAAAACTTCATCTAAATTGTGCACATGATCATGCCATTAGGCTCATTCTAAGAAGTGCACCCCCCAATATTAGACCCTATAGGTATCCCTATTCCTAGAAGAGTGAAATTGAAAAGATGGTATAAGATATTTTGAGGTAGGAATCATCTAACATAGTCAAATCCAATAATCTTCCCATGTGTCATAGTGTATAATAAGGATGATAGTTGGAGGATGTGCCTAGACTATAAAGAACTCAACAAGCACAACATTAAATATGAGTTTCCTATTCTAGTAATTGATGATTTTATAGATGAATAACATGGTTCTATTTATTTTACCAAGTTATACCTTCAATTTTGGTATCATAAGATTTTTATTCATCTGAGGACATACCTAAAATATATTTTAGAACTCATGAAGGCCTTTATGAATTTATGGTCCTGACTTTTGGCCTCATAAAGGCACCATATACATTTTAGATTTTGATGAATACTATTTTTAGGCCTATTGTCACTTAATTGTGCACACTTGGAGAGGTAGTTCAAGCCTAATTAAAATTTATTAGAACATGTAATTACCCCTATACTTGTGGGTTTCTTACATCAGGGGTAAACCTCTAGATTGAAGGGATAACTCCCTGGATTTATCTATTGAATCTCATCACCTATACTAATAGCTTATTGAAGTGAAAAGAGATAGAAGGAATACGAGATAAACCTAACCTAAAGAGGTTATGCACCAAGTTATTCTCCATAAGACTACCATGTACTTGAACTATGAAAAGGTGTCTCACAAGACTGACTTCGACATCCAAGGTTTCTCTAACACAAGCATTTTAAACATGAAGGTGATATGCAGAGCACTTCTCAATGTGGATGAAAAATAGGTTTTATTATAGATAATAATACACTTCCTTAAAATTATAGACCTAAAAGAACACTAACTACACTTCATGTGACCTGTTAGAGAGAAGACTACTTGCACAAAACATGAAAGAGTAAGATGAACACAAGGATAGATGATTATCACTTATCATTCAACTATGCAATACTTCACACACTTAGACAAGAAGTTTAAAACTCAAAGTAGATTTAAATATTTTATTTAAATGAAAAATTGGTAATTAAACTAATAGGGCTTCACCATATTAGATGTGTATTCTTTTATAAATCCAAAAGTGGCTTCTTATATAGAGAAGTATGAAGAGAGAGAGAATAGAATATTAGGAGAAGATTAAAAAGTGTATTCATGAGTTAAAACAAGAAAGGTAGTTATGATACAGTCCAAATAGACCTATAAATCCATGTGTCTCACTCTTGAAGATGATATAACCTTTCATGTGGTATAGGGATTATAAATTAGCTTGACACCTTGACTAGCTCCTTAAAAACTACATTTATTTACATGAAAGGAGTGAAAATGTACTTTAAAATCATGAATTAAACATTAAATTATCTAAAAAAACTAATTGGACATCTTCCATGCCTTAAAAAAAATTCCTCTGATGTTGATATTTCATCATTCATGTGCAAAGGTGTCTTGAGACTCTTTATTTCCCATGCCTAGCTTGGTCTAAATGGCCCAAAAATCATGTTCATATTACTATATTCATCATATCTCCATTAATGTTATTAAAATATGTTATAAGGGCTAAAAAAACCATTTTAGTTACTATAACAATTCCCAAGAACTCATTTTGCTCATCGAGCCCTCACTAGGCCTATTTTCCTTGAAAGCCTAAAAATTTGTAAACCTACTTGTTTAGGACAATGTATGAATGTTAATGACAAAATTATGGAATATTATATGACCCATTATGGCATTAAATCTCCATGTAAATTTTCATATCTTTATTCTAAGTGGAAGCCCATCTTTTTTGCCTTTCTCTCTCTTGAATTAGGCCTCAATAGGCCTCCTTGCCTAGAACCCTATTTTATTGCTCTAGACTTCTACCAAAAATTTTAAATCACCAAAAAGTGTGTTATTAAATTTACCTAGGATATCACCAACTTAAATTTAATTTTTAAGGTCCTTAGACCTTGTGTATGTATGTAAACTAAGAAATCAATTTGTCACTTAGTCTCATTTTGAACTTGTTTAAGACTGCCTTGGAAAATGGGCCTAGTTTGACAAAATACAAAATATATTATGATTTTTTTGGAATTTTATTGTTATTACACATCCAAAATTACCTCATAATTATTTTTAAGTTTCCCCCTTATTACAACACCTATAAGAAACCAAAAAACATGCAAAACAAAGCATTTATGATAGTTCATACATGTGATATAAACATAAAATTACATATGTATAGCATAATTGGAGTCATAAAAAACATCAAAGAGTTTTTATAATAAAAAATTTACATTATATTTTATTTATAGGTCCTTTTGTTTTACTTGGTTACCATAAAGGTTTTAGAGGGTTTAAGACCTATTTGTGATCTTAACGATTGTTCATAAAGAATAGGTCATCAATTGACCTACTTACACTGGTAAAAACTTTTGGATGACCCCATAACCTATCCAAAATTTATCATCTTCCCATGAAAATTGTGAGAGATGGTGTGAGTGTCTGAAGTTTCTCTTTGGGAAGCAATCCTAGTGTTTCTTGAGCTTGAGACAGGTCCAAATTGGGTTTTGGGCCTCAAAACCTAATCTCACTACTAGGAGAGGTTTAGACACATCCAAAAAAATATTCCCCATAGTTTTTAATTCTTTTTAAGTTATTACCACTCCTATGTATGTAATTGGAATATTGGTAAGAGGACTTGAGGTTTAAAACTTGTTACCTCCTTTATATCCCTCAAGGGCATTTGGACTGAAAACTAATTTTGTGTGTACCCTAAAAGTGTATTAAAACTTTTTCCATGAATATAAATTCATAAAAGGTACCTTCATGGTGTTTGGAATACTTGTTTCATTCTTTTGAGCTCAAATAGACCCCTTCATCTCATGACTTCCCCTTGCCAATAGACTGGGTGGCCTTGGAGCGACTATGAATACCTTAGTACACTTATTAAAATCTTTAGTACCAAATCACAAAGTGTGATAATGTTTATGAAGGTCTCAAATCAATAATCTCTTCTCATGACTAGATGTTGTCTTGTGTGTGGCTATATGTACCTTAGGCTTCATTAGGTCTTAGATAGAACTTTGACCTTTTCCACCTTTGTTATCAAGTTTAAAGGTTATATAGGATGTACCTAACACTATATAACATTACCAAACTCCATTATTTAATCTTATACCTATTATCAATCCATTAAATTTCTTAAATTTATCAAAATCCTCAATAATGTAGGCATATCTATATGTGTTGACTGACTATGTGTAGAGAAGTGAAACTCTATTTGGTCAATATTTTTTATGTTTCCTTTTGGTTTCAAACTGAACCTCTAACCTCTTAGTAAATTTGAGGTAGGCCTTAGACTCTCTCTATATATTTTTTCTTTCTCAATTAGGCTTAAGAACAACTTATCTTTATATAGTCTATAGGTGCCTTTAGAGGGACTTGACTATATTTTGTGAGTTTAAGACCTCATATACTAAATCACTAACTTACTCACTAGTTTATGAAGTTGTTGGCAATTAAAATTGGGCTTAGAAATCTTTAAAAGATACTTTTCTCCTTAATTTTAGTTTGAAACTATGTTGATCCCTCAAATAGGCTTGTAGGTGACCTATAGGAGAGTCATGACTGCATTACCTCTATCTAGGAACTCACTTCCACACTATAAACCTACCAATAGTTCATGAACTTTTTTGAAGTCCTAAATGGGTTAAAATACCTTTCAAAAACTACCTTTCTCTCTTTCCTTAGGCTTGAAGCTAATTTTCTATATTGTAGCCTGTAGGTAGCCTATAGGATGTTGACTATGCACAAGGACTTGAACTTACTACTTTCACTAGACATGATGTTTGAAGGATTCAAATCAAAGATTTTATTAAATTGTATATGAAAAGTTTCTAGACTTTTTTTGACACTTGTAAACCATATTTACACTTGATCCTTTCATACAGATTACTATAGGTGACTGTTATACTATCAACTAAGTCTCATTTTCATCTTTGACTTACAAGTGATCTAGTTATTCTTTAAGGTATCAACACATATATGTTTTTGGTGTTTTCTTAGAACATCTAGTGGTCTCATTCAACTTGATGATGGAAATGGGTAAATCAAGACCATGTGAGTGTATTAGGAGATGTGTTATATCATTCCATGAATAATGAGCATCTTCAAACTACTCCTATAGTCTGTATAGGTCTATTTATGAAAGAGATACTTGTAATTCTCATTTTAAAGTGTGATCAGATTGAAATATTTATCTTTATATTATTCCAATAGTGTAATGTTGTCTTATAATCTTATACCGTGATGTATCACTAGTATTTTAGCCAATTTTGCAATCAAACCTACATTAGGACTATTCAAACCTTGACCATATCCC
Organism: Torreya grandis; assembly: GCA_037957365.1. NCBI lineage: Eukaryota > Viridiplantae > Streptophyta > Pinopsida > Cupressales > Taxaceae > Torreya > Torreya grandis. Next base: position 143,009 of record JARHVA010004905.1, read on the forward strand.
CAAACAAAAAACACTTGAAGAATATATATAAAGAACACATCTCAAGAAAAAAACACATGAAATCCATGAATTTGAGGGCTATTTTATGAGTAATGAATCATTATAAACTTTTGAGAGTGACCACCATGAAGACAAAACAAAACTTGTAGAAGGGTTCATTGAAACAACTTATTCATCAAGACACTTTTTGTCCAAGTGAAAGCACTTCATAAAGATGATTTGACTAATGAAACCACCATGAAAATGAGATCATTAACCTCTAAAATTATCATTAGAAACCATTCTTCTCCATCAATTTATGAAGTGGAGAAACAGATGCAAGAACAAACCCCTCTCAAATGAATAGGCCATAGTGACCTATTGTCACTCTTATTAATTGTTCATAAGTAAAAGGCCATAAATATACCAAAACATTCAACTTATTTAATTATTAATATGACCCCTAACAATGGATAAAATTTTAGCTCCAAACTCTCTCTCTCTCTCTCTCTCTCTTTCTCTCTCTCTCTCTCTCCTCTCTCTCTCTCTCTCTCTCTCTCTCTCTCTCTCTCTCTCTCTCTCTCTCTCTCTCTCTCTCTCTCTCTCTCTCTCTCTCTCTCTCTCTCTCTCTCTCTCTCTCTCTCTCTCTATCTATACTAGTAAGTTTAAATTTGCCTTCCTGAGCTTATGAAGCCAATGACGGAGGATAAAAAGTGTTTGTGTTGTCATTTTAACTTTAAAATTGGTTCAAATCTATAAAATTATCTGATGGATCCTAATGGACACTCAAAAACAATTTACAAATAAAAATGATATTTCAAGATCGTATAAGTACATGTAAAGTATCCTTTTACCAAGTTTAAGCATTAAAATGCAGATGCTATTAGATTCCAGCTACCCATGGACATTATATAACCAATCTATGACATCAAATATGTTTGGAATATTCTTGAAACATTTTCTTCTTGGAATGGTATGTCCAACTCTTCCACATGGGCCAAAAGGTGGACAAAATGTTATTTTTGCATATGAAAGTCAAATAAAAAGTTATAGCATGATATTATGATATTTATGACACCCAAATAACATTTTATAATGAACTTAGACCAAAATAAACCTTTCACCATGTTTGACTATTTTAAAACCTTGTAATTGACCCATAGGACTAGACAAGTGAACATAATACCAAAATTTGGACAATGCTAGACAAGGATAAATATGACCATATGGAACCATTTAAAACCATGCCAAACATTTTAAAACCCTATAGAGTTTAAACTTATATGGGGTGAAATTGTTTGAATTGAGTTCAAAATTTATTCAACATTATTGGTGATTCATAGGGGTAACATACCTGTAATGCTAATCAAAAAGTAGCCTTATCCTTCTATTGGGAAATGGAGTCACTCTTATGCTATAACTTGAAACTGGCATGCCTTATAAAAACTTAAAACTCACAACAAACACACAAAAATAAATGACACACACTATGCCAAAGGGATTAAGGGAAAACACACAAAAAATACTCAAAATAACACACCTAACCTACTATGTACAGACCTCAAAATATGTTTGAGGTGATGAAACACTTCCTCTTGCTTCAACTAGGATAAAAAAGAATGTTTCTTGAGTCACATATTCTACATGAGATTAAATCACCATATGATGGATGTTTTTCAAAAACAATTTTCTTGTGAATATGATCAAAATACTTTCCACTCATAAGATCTATGCTAGCTGCAATTAAATCACTTGAAACTCCATTAAATAATCCTTCTAGCTCATCTTGAGGTCTGCTTGGTAGTGTAGCATATTTGATCCGTTTTGGTCTCATCTAATGATTCTCAACTTGCTTCTTAGGAGTCATTGAAACCTTCTCAACTTCACCTTCATCTAGACCATGATATACTTGATGTCTAGAGCCTTCATGTTTACCCTCATGTTGACCTAACATGTTTGTAAATGACTTAATGCCAAGATTTTACCTAGTTTGTTCTTCAACCACATAAAATTATTCCTTATCTTGATTAAAATCAAGTATTATAACTTGATTGATAGTGTTTTGACACTTCTCTTCATGTTCATTAGGTCCACCAATGACCTTACTATCAAGTTCATATTTCTTTTGAGTGGGAGTTGCCTTACCTTTTCAAATTCTTGAACAATAACATGGAATTGATGTCATACGTCATCATATTTTTCATGGATATCACACTTATGAACTCATTAATTTTGAGTAGGTATAATTTCATTATTTTCCTCATGACCATGCTCTATAACACTTAGAGGCTTATCATCATTTTATATGTGGAGAAGATAGTTACTTTCTATAGCTTGTTGAAGAGGATCATCAAGACTTACCTTAAAATTTACATTATCCTCATCATGAATGATCTCTTAAATGAAATAATAAGGATCATATTCATATGTCTCGGCACCATATTATTCCAAGAAGAGATCAAAAATACCTTCAATTTTGGAAGATGTTCCATCATCTTTGATGTGCTCCAATTATTTATTTATAATACAATTCAAATTAGAACTAATTTCCACATATGGTTCAATGTGAAACTTGGAAAATGGTTGTGTTCTTATTTTCACCTTAGATCCATACCCTTTTCTAAAATCCAAGAAAGACCAATCAGAAAAAAACATACCCTCTTATCTTGGCAGTGAAGTCTCTTGATAGGCAAATGGAAAAATGTGCAAGCAGATCCACCACTACTATGTCTTGTAAAATTGGAAAACCTGGGCAGTCATGAAAGAACACTTTCAAAACTTTGATGATACCTATTTTCTTGGATGGTGTTTCATTAAGCTACAACACTCCTTTTCTATAAGGCTCATATTTCAAGACTAACTTATCTACAACTAGTTTAGGATAACTAAAGTGCTTGCCCCACTATCCATAATGCAATTATGGAATAACTTGTCTCCCACAATGAGGGTAAGATATAAAGGTGAGTTTTTTTCAAACTTGGTGGAAGGTTAAAAAATATGAGTGGGTGTAGTTGTGAGGGATATACCAACATGCTTTGATGGTTGGGGACTAATATAGATGTGGGATAGCTACTCTTGAAGTAATTATTTTTGACCAAGCATATTGAGTAATTCCCAAAGAGATATAATTATTTTAGTGTTAATTAAAGATTAAATTATATTTAAGGGAGAAAAATTAACCTTTTATTTCATCTTTAGAGGCAATGAAGGCTTAACCACCCTTCCCAAGATTTAATTTTGAGGAAGTGCAGGACTTGTAGTGGCTATCACATTTACATTCATACCTTATTATATTGAAGGGGGATTGTTTGGATTTTTATCTACATATTTAACATCTCAAAAATCTCTCCTCTTTGACCTTGTGTTATTTTCAATTGAGGTTCTTTGATTTAAGACAAATCTATCCTCCACTTGGAAGTTTTCTAAGCTCACTCCTTGGCTGCCACATTCTCTATTTGATTTTGCTTGCATTAAGCTCTCATCTTATACTATAAATTGAGGAGTAGGCCCTTCATGAGCAACTAAATCTTGAAATTCACCATAATTAACATTAATTAAATATCATTGAGGCTATCATTATTCTCCTTTAACTAGGTTTCTATGGACTAGAATTGTGGATCTTGAAGTGGGAATACAATTTGGATCATAGGCATTAGGTGACTAATTGAAATTAGGTTGACTTGGTCCCCTCCCTTGACAATTATGATGTGTAAAGATATATACATGTGGAGGGTAATAGTAGGGGTTTTGGTATGCTCCAATTTTTTTATTTGGTAGCCTAATTTGAGCTTCTAAGACCTTATAGTTTGCTTACCAATCAATGACATCATCTAGTTTATTTGGAGTAGATTTAGAGTTGTTTTTTGGATTTGGAAATGAAGCAAGACTTGGAGGAGTAGTAGGCATGTTAGGAATTGATAATTTTGGAGGGAGATTAATATCTTGGATCAAAATATTATCAGATTTAATAGCCACATCATAGGCATTAGGCAAGGTGTAACCTCCCATGGACTGAAACATGACATCTATATCAATCCCAATAGCTCTAAGATAAGTTGGAAAAATAAAAATTGTAGGGAGTATCATGAGAGGTGGAATCCTATTCCATGTCCTTTGGAATCTCTCATTGAATTCATGAATGGATTACTTGTTCCCTCTTTGAATGAAATTCAACTTATGAATTACTGATGTATGATCACTCTTATCCTAAAGCCTTTGAGTCAACAACTCCCCAAATTTATCCCATTTAGTAATGCATCTTCCCAGCAAGATTTTATACCAATCAGGGGATTTTCCCTTGAGAGACATGTCAAAAAATATTATTGTCATGTTAATGTTAGTGATATTATGAAAATTTTATAAGTTAGATATGTATCTAATATGTTCACTTGGGGTGATAAGACCTTCCGCATTGAAATAAGGAACACTCTTGGTGGAATTTGGAGGGATATTATAATTGACAACAAGGTTTATAGAATTTTTAGTATTGAAAAATGGGCAAACATGTTTATTTCAAACTCTTCTTCAGTCTCTTGCTCTTTTTGACTTTCAAAGTCCTCTTGTTCTTCAAGATCTTCAAGTGTTAAGATAAGATCAAGGTATTGAACTTCAAGAGGAAGTTTAAGATGAGGGAGCGGATTTATATGATGGTCACTTTTAGTAGCAGCTGACCTAGTAAATATCATGAAATATGAAATAAATAGAAATACGAAAATGGTTTGAAACCAAATATTATACCTTCAATGGAGTCACCAAATTTTGAGTAGGAAACACTTATGTAACTATTATCTTATCATAGCCAACATTCATCTTGACAAGAAGTATTTGAGATAATCATCCCATTAAGCATGCCATAATTATTATCACTAAATTTTGCACCCTTAAATAGGTAGTTCAAGCCTAATCTAAATTTAGTGGAACATGGAATTACCCCTAGACTTGTGGGATGTCTATATTAGGTGTAAACATCTATATTAAATGGCTAACTCCCTTGATTTGGCTATTGAAGATCATAACCTATACTACTATATTTTTGAAGTCAAAATGGATAGAAGGAAAATGAATGAAAACTAACCTAAAGAGGTGATGTACTAATTTAATATACAAAAGACTACCATGTACTTGCACTATGAAAAGGTGATTCACAAGACTAAATTCAACATTTAAGGTTTCTCTAACATAAGTATTTCAAACATAAAGGTGATATGCAATGCACTTCAAGGTGGATGAATAAGAGGCCTAATTTTAGACATTAATACTCTTACTTAAACTTATAGACCTAAAATAACACTAAATACACTTCATGTGACCTATTAGAGAGAAGACTACATGCACAAAACATGAAAGAGTAAGGTGAACACAAGGATAGATTATTATCACTTGTCATTAAACTATGCACTACTTCACACTCTTAGACAAGAATTTTATAACTCAAAACCAACTTGAAATATTTTATTCAAAATAAAAAATAGTACTAAAACTAGTAGGGCTTTGCCATAATAGATGCAAATTCTTTTACAAAGCTAAAAGTTGTTGCTTATATAAAGAAGTGTGAAGAGAGAGAGGGGTGTATTAGGATAATATTGATAAGTTTATTCATGAGTTACAATAATAAATTGAGTTATGAGATAGTCCAAAAAACATCCAAGGCCATGTGTATCACTCTTGAAGATGATCTAACACTCCATTAGCATAGGGGTTATAAATTGGCTTGACACCTTGACTAGCTCCCTGAAAACTGCCCTTCTTTTTATGAAAGGAGTGATGAATAGAATTTCCAATCATGAATTCACCATGAAATGATCTCAAAAAACTAATTAGACATACCATGCCTTAATAAACTCTTTTGATATGACATTTCATCATTCATGTGTAGAGGTGTCTTGAGACTCTTCATTTCCCATGCCTAACTTGGTCCAAGTGGCCCAAAACTGAATTTCATATTCTTCATGTTAGGATTAATTTAATGATCCAAAGTATTTTTATTTAGTTTTAGGTAAGTTTTTTTTATTTTTAAAATAAATTTGGTTCATGGGAATTGGTTACATTTCATATCCACTCATAAAATATTATCAAGATTTTACCTACTTTATAAATACAATCTTGAATAAATACATTTTAATATTTTTCATATGCAAAACTTTGTTAGAAATGTAATTGGTTTATAATTCCTATTGTTAATTAGGCCATCATTGGTATTAGAGCCATAATTTTTTAATATGAGGAAGCCATGCAGGGAAGGAAAGAATAAGATTTTTTTTGAAGTGCAATGTACCATTTGTATGGTAGTACAATGCTTCCAAATTAATGTTTTAATGATTTTTTACTTGAATCCATAACTTGGCATTGTATGGTGAATATTAATATATTCTTCCATTGCAAATCATAGCCAATGGTATGCCTTGTATTGTTGGTTGAGTTTTATTTCTACTTTTTGATCATTCACTTGTATGGTGGTTGAGGCCAAAGAGAATAATTCAAATGAAAAGCACCAAAATCCAAGGTTGATGAAGACTTACAAATAATAATATCAATTAAGGTACTTTTTATTAGAGGGGATTTGAGTATAGGTGAAGAAATTTTGAGAGATTTGAGTTTTTTTAAGGGAATCACTCCCTCAGTGTGATCCTTCACCATGGTGATTCCATCTTTAGGTCTCTGAGAAACATTATGCATTAAATATACTACACATATATTATTGGTATTTTCTTCTAAAATTTTGTATAAATATCCCCTGTTTTGTTTATTGGATCTCTATTTTTCACTAAATTATTTTATCATTAAAAATAAAAATTTGGTAACTATTTTGGTAAAGTAGAGTGGAGGAATGAGTAATAATTTGATAGTGCAAAGCACTTCACCAGAGAAGCACAACTTCCATAACATCTTTATCTTGAAAATAATTAGTTTTCTAACAATAAAGCCATCTAAAATGTTTTTCAAAACCTTATTTGATAGTGGGCTCCACCAAGAACAATAAGAGAAGTGAGGTACAAATATTTACCTTATAATGTTTTACATTAATATTTTTTTATATTGGTGACATAAAGAAGCCAAAAAAGATAAAGAGTAGATATATCCTATAAAATCTGCATTCACAAGTTTATTGATGGGAAGTTGCATAGTTGAGATTTATTAGTCACTTGCATAAGAGAAGGTTCTAGGTTCTAAACCTATAGACAAATTTTCATTTACATTTGTTTTTTTAGAATATGTTTTTTTTAAGATGGGAATATTATGTTTTTGAAGACTTTGTAAAGAGAATCAATAATATAAGGGTATAAGTTACAATATTGGTTATAACCTTTTATGACTTATCACCATTTTGTCTAAAAGTGGTCATGTGATTAGGAGATTTATAGGTTCTTGGACATTTTAGATACATTGAAATGGTTAGTTTTTTAATTTTAAGTGTAATTATATTAATTTTACAATAAATTTATTGAAACTAATGTATAAATGTGAATTTTTAGTCAAAACTGACACCTTCCAAATGGTAATACCCATATTGTCACTTCTTGCTTGTATTATCGATGAATCCACCATCCTTTAAAGGTCCCTCAAGATCCTCTTGATTGGAAAAATGTGAGAATTTTATTGGAGGTTCAAGGATTAGTTGGAGGTTGGAGGACAATTACCCTCTCCAGTTAGCTATTCGCTTGAAGTATGGGTTCAATGCTTGAATGGGAAATTTTGGCTTGTGTTTTTGCTTTTAGTTACATTTTTGGATTTATATCTGATATTCATGACATGGAGTGAACAAATTTAGTTGTTTTTGTTTCTCTTGATGCATAAATTCTCACTTATTACTTGATAGGGTAGAATATTTAGGCATTGGTTAGACTTCAATCAATTTTTAGTGATAGTACATGTTGATAGGGTTTAATAACACTAACAGTGTTGAGAAAAGGTCATCAATGTTTGTTTGGCATTAGGAGATGTACCATATAGAGTAAATGGTTTTCAATTAGATGGGTTCCTAAGTGGGACCTTATGTGGGTTGATGTAGTTGGATAGGCTTTGATCAAGTTCTACTATATTATGGTACAATGATCATAGGGGATGAATAGGCCTTGATCATGTTTATCAACCTTTTATAGCATAAATCATAGGGTAGGCTATTGTATAGAGTGAGATTGGTTTTTATTTGTACTTGGAGGTACAATAAACTATTTATAGTTTTGACAAAGTTTTTCTGATGAATTTATAGTCATTGTTCTAGTTCTTTCTTCTTCTATACTCCTTTAGATCAAGGGGGAGTTTGTTTAGTTTATTTTAATGATCCAAAGTATTTTTATTTAGTTTTAGTTAAGTTTTTTTTTTATGTTTAAGATAAATTTGGTTCATGGGAATTGGTTACATATTATAACCACTTGTAAAAGATTATAAATCTTTTACCTACTTTGTAAATACAATCTTGAATTAATAAATTTTAATATTTTTTATCTGCAAAGCTTTGTTCAAAATGTAATTGGTTTATCATTCATGATGTTATCGAGGCCATAAATTCAATTCATATTATCTATATGAATGGTATTAAAATATTATATTAGACCTGAAACAAACCATTTTGTTTCCTGGAACAACTCCCAAGAACTCATTTTGCTCTTTAATCCCTCACTTAACATGTTTTCCTTGTAGCCCTAAAAACTTATAAACCTCCTTGTGTAGGAAAATGTATAAACGGTAATGAATAAATTAGATCATATTATAGGACCAATTATGTACTTACATCTTCAATTCAAGTATCATGTCTTGATTTTGAGTGGAATCCCATTTTTTTATGTCTTTCTCTCTCTTGAATTAGGCCTCAATTAGACCTTACCTAGAACCCTATTTTATTGATCCAAACTTATTACACACATGTAAAATAACCCAAAATCATGTGATTAAATTTAAATATGATATCACCAACATAAATGTAAATTTTTAGGTCCCAAATCCCTATGGAAGTATGCAAACTAAGAAATCACCTTGTCACCTAGTCTCATTTTGAGCCTGTTTGAGACTACCTTGGAAAATAGGCCTGGTTTAACCACCTATAGAATATTATATGATTTTTTTTATACTTGGATAGTTATTAAACATCCAAAATTACTTCATCTAGTTATTGTGAAGTTATTCCCTTCTCATAACAACTATAAATCACTAAAAAACATGTAAAATAAGGCAATTATGATAGTCCATATAGGTGACATTAGCATCAAAGAACATATGTATAACCTCCTTAGAGTGTTTAAAACATAAAATACATTTAAATATCAAACTATGGAATTAGATATGTTGCATATGCCCTTTTGTTTTGCCTGGTCACTATCAAGGTTTTAGGAGGGTTTAAGACCTATTTGGGGTCTTAACGATTATTCATAAAGAATAGATCATTAATTTACCTACTTCCACTTGTAAAACCTTATTTATTGACCCAATAACCTATAAAAAAATTTATTATACTCACATGTAAAATGTGAGAGATGGTGTGAGTGTCTAAAGTTACTCCTTGGGTAGTAGTCCTAG